>CM032626.1:7529068-7770534 GCA_019097785.1 Fraxinus excelsior
ATATTTATATTTATCCATTGAAATTATAATCTATTTATTTTAGCTCAAATTTTTGAGAAGAAAATATTGGTCTGATTTAATTTCGATTTTTTTTTCTTGCTGGGAATTGTACTCCCCTAGCCAAACTACTAGCCTGATTCTTACCATTATAAGATTTTTATCAGTTGAACATATTTGGTTGTACTCAAATATAGGCAAACCAATTTTTAATTACTTATTCGTTCAGTTAGAATTCCACGAAGTCCATGACTTTCAATTATTATGTCAATTATTTTGTGTTAAGGGATTGAATCCCACATCAAATAAAGATGAAAACATAGATCAATTTATAAGAGTTTGTGATGCTCATGTTAATAAGGTTGACCTTTTAAGATGGAACTTCAAATTTTAACATGGTATCCGAACCCGTTAAGCTCCAACGAATAATTCGATCCGATTAAGACTCAAAAAAAATGAGCATACGAATTTCAAAATTGTTCTGCTCAAATGAGCCACCATCTTGCAGGGGCATGATGATTGAATCTCACATCGAATAAATGTGAAAACATAAACCAATTTATAAGAGTTTGGGCTACTCCTCTTAATAATGTTGACCTTTTAAGATAGAATCTCAAATCTTAACACATTAGAGTCTTTACATATTTTATGATTAGTAAGAATTTTATTTGATTATTAGTTTTTATTTTATTAGCCTGTTTGGTAGGAATTAAAATCATATTTTTAATGGATTTGATAAAGGTTGAAAAAATGTGCGGTTGAAAATTTATGAATCATATAAAATATGTGATTAAAATCAATTGTCGACTTTGACTTACGTTAAAATATATATTATAAATTATTTTCTCTAGTATTGTATCAATCAGAATCGGTCTAAACAAAGTGAGCACACGGTTTGAAAGAATATTGCACATGTGACGGGTTTGGCCGGTGGCTGTTAATTTCTTGTAGCTAAGCTATAACAGCAGGCCACGTTGTGCACAAAAAGTCAACTAAAATTAAAATTGTTTAATTCCACGAAAAAAAAATTAGGTGGGTGTTACTGATTCCCGTTGATTGCACCCTCTAATTCTGATATTTACGACGCCGTCCATTTCATTCGAGCCGGGGACCAACTCACAACACTGTCTATGTGGTGCCTGCTTTAAAAAAGATAGATAAAAGAACATGTCAGTCACTCGTGGATCCAAAATTCAAAGTCTTCTAGTAATGCATATGCAAGTTGGTAAAATTATATTTTGATTAAAATTCAAGTCAAATTAAAAATTAATTTTAATTACACATTTAATTAAATTCACAATTTTTTAATCATATATTCCCTGAACTTTTAAATTTTTTTAGCGGTACCGGAAGGGGCTATATATTTAATCTAAAAGTCGACTATTAGAGAGGAATATTCATTTACATCTTGTTTCAACATAAAGCTAAAAATCAAGTCTATAGTAGATTTCAATAAAAAATAATAAAATATGCATGTGATTGAAAAGTTGATAAAATTTATAAGTTTTGATGAAATGTGTGTTAACTTTAAGCTTTTGTTTGGTGAAAATGAAAATCCAGATTAAAGTCAACAACTAATTTTAACCACACATTTTATAGGATTCACAACTTTTCAATTAGAAATTTCATTAACTTCTATCAAATTTACTAGAAATCTTATTATAATCCACATGGCTTAATAGTTGATTTTGACTTAATTTTTTTTTTTTTTTTTTTATCGACTCTTTAAAGTTACACAAGGAACAAAGAATGGAATCCTTGGTTGTCCGGGTGGAGACGATAAAGTTGGTAGGTTGGAAAAGACTCTCACCAGCTATGAAAATGGAGGATGAGGCAATTGAAATGGTGGCTGATATTTGGAGGGAAACTATCAGCCAGAGGATCCAAAGGCTCCAGGTTAAGGAAGGCTAAGAATTAACGCATACAACTTTTTTATTCAAAAGAAACTTTTTCGTTGACTATTTTATGAAACATTTGAACAAACTATTAGGGATTGTTCTCTTCGTGTTTCAGTTTTTAGTTTTGAATTCATTTTGGATTTTATGTTTTGAGTGTTCATTTTGATATTGTTGAAAACGCGTTCTTTTTGTTATTTTGAAAAATTGTTTTTCAAAAATAAAAAAAAATATGAAATTTTGACCTAATTTTAACTGTAAACGGTCAAAACGACTTTTTTGACATTTCCCGTTTTCTTTGTAAATTTTAAACTTATTTTTGAAAATTTATTTTTGAAAATATATAAGTAAACGTGTTTTCAATATTTTCGAAAACTGAACAGGATCAAACACTTCCGCAGTGACATTGAAAGTCTTTACTGCATAAGCAGAAGCATAATCTTTCTTATCACATTGTTTCCTCATCATCTCGGAAACAGGCCTTTTGTACGATGTCAGGGTCTGTCCATTTCCGAGGTTGTCCACTCCGTCGTAATAGTAGATAACTGGTCTTCGACACGGTTCCAAGTTCATAGCCCGAGTATTAAATGTAAACGGTTCCTCACCCGAAGACCTCCATGTTAAGAACGTCTGCAATGGCGTGCTCAAATCCTTTGCCGTCACTAAGGTCGGGTACAACTGCATGGTGTAGCCCCAAGAAATAGAAATTGACCAATTTCGACTAAGATCATAGCAGAAACTGTGCTGCACTGCACGATTGGGATCGTTCTTGTAAGCCTCGACAAGTTTCTTGACTGAGTCTATCCGGCTTATGCCCGGAAACAAGGGCTGGACATAGTCTAGATGGTGCAGTGATACCAATGGTGCCAATGGATGTGCAGCTAGTAATCCATACGGATTTCCTCTTATATCCAACTATAGGGCATAAATCATTCCAAGGCAAAAAAAAATTAGTATTTCTAAATTTATAATCCACATTCTTAAGATTGCCTACGTGAGGAAAATGTGTTTTATTTGTAAACAAAACTAATGCCATATAGAATAGTTCAGCGACAAGATTAAGAAAGAGAGACGTGCTAAAAAAAGGGATGCACGGCACCTGATGAAAACCAAGCTCTTTGGTAAGAGGAACGCCAATCTCACTCATGCAACCCCCAATCTTTTGATCGGAGCCGTAGAATGATGCGTACCGATCAATGCAGCCATCCAAAATCCTAACAAGCTCTGCCGCCAAAGGGTAACTAATGGCAAAACCACCGCCTCCATAAGCCATGGTGTAAGAATGTTCAACATCTTGCTCAACACTCTCCGAGTTTCCACCAATATAGTACATCTGACTATGATCATATTTAGCCAACACATTCACCAAATTCTCTGTAAAAAACACTGTATCGTCATCTCCCATAACAAACCACCTCACATTTCCCAACCCTAATTGAAAACTCTCTTTCACAATTCTTGCTATTCGTATAGCTGACCTTGAACCGTACCAGCAGGTGTACTTGAATCTAGACGTGTCCTCGGAAACTTTATAAGGTGGAGAATTCTCCGGCCACGCCGTGACGTCTGCCGGCTTTTCATCCAGCCACACAAATCCTCTAATGTAATTAGGTCTCCACCAGATTTCACAGTAACGGCGTCGATCATTCCAAGTCTTTGCCGAACCACCAATGCCAAAAAGAATATGGGATATGTTCGTTTTTACAAAATCAGGCTGGTGGTAATCGTAGCTGGCGGTGTGGATTAAACTCTGATCACATTCTGAACAATCGAGCCATTTATGGCTGGGAAATGCTGAGTAGAAAATTAGATAAGTCGAAGCTAAAATGAAGATTACTACAAAACTTTTCATGAAAGTTGTTAGAAATGAGTGTTTTATGGGCGGAGAAAGTAGGTGTTTCCAGGGTTTTAGAGGATCCTGAAAGGTGGTTTCGGGTGGCATTTCTCTCTGCTTGAGAGGATAACAGCTGTCTATTCCGGCGAGATTCAAGAGATTGTGTTGGGTTTTGGATACAATTCCTATCAAACAGTTGGGAGGAGGAGCAAATACTTGTCCTCCTTGGCTTTTTGTTAGTCTCGGAAATTTACAGTAGCAATCCGCCAGTCCCTATATTTTGACCAATAAAATACTTAGGTCCTCATTAAATTATTTTTAGCCTTTGCAATTGCAATGGTTCCTCTTGTTTACAACCCATCCTCCACTTCTACGCTCTGGTAAATAGAATGGTGACTTTAATTATGTTTACAACTAGTTATTGATCTTCGATGAGCTCTTTACGTGAACTACCGACATTTTCTATAAAAGTTTCTATCGTCG
Organism: Fraxinus excelsior; assembly: GCA_019097785.1. NCBI lineage: Eukaryota > Viridiplantae > Streptophyta > Magnoliopsida > Lamiales > Oleaceae > Fraxinus > Fraxinus excelsior. The sequence continues at coordinate 7,533,278 of CM032626.1, forward strand.
ATCAGTAGGCATTGATGGTGTAGTCCTGACGTTGGACGCAGACTGAAGTTGTATTTTTTTTATTTTTGCTCTATATAATTATTTTCGATCAAATGCCAAGATTAACCATAAAAGAAGTCATTTGATTGTTTGATGGTTCATGGAATTGAAGAGTTCTATCAAGTAAGAATCAATTTTACAACTGTTGAAAGTTTGGGATCTCGAGGCAAAAGTGATTTAGTTGGGGACTTAAAGTGATATATTAGCAAACCTCTGGGCAACATGACTGCAATTATTCTAATCGAAATTCTAAATTGGATTATTTCACCGAAATAAATGCAATTAAAAGGGTTAGGGGTCCTAAATCTTTTAATTTTTGTTAGTGTGGGGTACAAAAGTTGAGCTTTATTTCTTAATTGACGGAAATTAAATTTTGTGGACGTGTTCAGATTCTAATAATGATTATAGGTGTGGCGGACCTGTACTACACCATTATTTTCCAAATTGCTATCGTGCTATATTTCAAATAAAGATGTGCACGCAAGTGCTTCAAAACCCATTGCATGTTAGTTTTAACTTTAAAAAATGAATTTACTTATAAGTAAATAAATAAGCTACTTATATAGCTAATTTTAGTTCTATCAGAGTCAACCGTTCATTCATTTTGCAAATTGGAGAGACCTATTTATTATTTTAAAAAAGTTATCTAGCATGACCATGGATTTCGTGTTTGTTTGGATATTTTAAAAGTTGATATCAATTAATCAATTAATTTTAATTATATATTTCACGAGACCCATAATATTTATCAATTTTTCAATAATATATGTCATTCACTTTTATCAAAATCTTTATCAAAATTAAATGTGTTCATTATCATTATCACTGTGTGGAGTCTAATAAAAAAGAATAAGTGTTACACCCTCATAAAAATGGATTGTAGTCCTTGCCGTCTAAGGTAGGAGGTCTACCGATTGCTCCTACAAAATCCATAATCTAAATGTTCGAATCTATAAGCATTACAACAAAAAAGACCCTTTGCAACGGTCAAAAAACGTTGCTAAGAACATTTTGTGAAGTTTGGACGTATGTTACAAAACGAGATATTGTCGTAGGATAAAAAAATACGACCACGTTTAAAAAATGCTGCCAAAGACATACGACAACATTTTTTAAACGTTGCGAAAAGTTCTTTGACAACGTTTGGAAAACGTTGCAAAAGGGTTCTTTGACAACATTTAGAAAACATTGTCGTAGGTCATATTACATTTGTTTTTTAGCAATTTATGTAAGTTGACCGACAAAATTGAAAATACTCTTTTTGAACAAATTTTAAACTTACATAAAAATTGATAATTTCATTACAAATTTTTGAATCCATACACTTAAAACACTAAAATGTAATACAGTATCACCTAAATAAAAAAGAGTTTCAAAATGAAATAAAATTAGGAATAAAATTTTGAACAAACAAAAGCAGATATGGAGATGCTACCCTGAGAACTCCGCAGCATTCCCACTACATTTAAAAGAACTTACATTAGCCGCTTCTCATCGCCAATGACGTACTCTGGAAAATCTGAGGACAAACTCAATGTAATGGACAACTTCATAGATACTATAGGCTTTATCAAGTTAAAAGGCCAACAAAAAGAAGCGCATAACCTTCTTCACTGCTGCATCAATATTATTCTTTTGCTCCAAACCTACTGTAAAAGTTCCTAGGTACTTCGGCTTCCTTTTCAGATCCTGTAAGTTCCAAAGCAATCTTATGAGCATACTCCAGTTACCAAAGTTTTTATACAATATAAACTTATTTCAGGATCCTAGTCATATAATTGCTTTCATGCTGCTAAATATTCACTATGGCTCCCAACGTCATCACTCTTATTTGTTATCCACACTGATGCTGGAGGATTGCATCAGAAAATGGAGGAGTGGAAAGGATAGCAAAAATGCAAGCAGAGGCTAATATGAATAACTAATGAACTATAACAGCAAATATAAGTTTGAATCTGACCACTCATCCAAGTATTGCATTAGAATTGTAGAAATAAATTGGCATTAAGTATGAGGATTCCGTGACAAATAAAAATAATTGAAATTATAGAGGTAATACCAGTTCCACTTTTTTTAATCCTTACCTCACTAGGGTCACCCCATGATCTTCGAAGATAAAAATCCAACTCTGAAACTACAATTCCCGGTGGCAAAGACTCTGCACCACGGGGGTTTGTAGGAGCATAGATCTGAGAAGCCAAAAATAATGAATAAATCACAAGGAGAAGTCAAAGGTATCATAACCTTGCTATAGATATTAAACCAAGCATAGCAAAGAATGCATCAACCATAAGAGCGCCATTGCACTTCAATCCATTATAATCATTTAACTACTAGATGAAAAAAAGATAACACGTAAAGAAAGCAAAAGAAAAAATAAGAACGCAACTTGCACAGAGCTTAGATTTATTTTTACACTGTTAATCAGGATGACAAAGCTCTACGAACCTGCGGTGCAAGTTTCCCATAGTGATAAAAAGTTGCTCAACTCAAAGGTCGTGCACTAGGCAGAAACCAATTTCATGAGCAACACTAATGCATCCACCACTTTCGCAGAAGTAAATTTGCACCTCACCGAGTAAATTCCTGTCAACGCACATTCAAGGGATAAATTAATACCAAATATTCACCCTCATATTCTAATTGATCTATTAATAACTATTCTCAATAACTTTTTGAATAGCCACATAAACTAAAGCAGCTTTGCATACCAAATTCTCTACCTAATTCAAAAGATTTCTTATTTCCAATTTTACTACTAGGAAGAACCGCAGATGTCAGCTTGGAGAAAGAATAAATGAACCTGACTAGAAAATGGTAAAAAATAAAGTAACTTCAAGTAATTGTTTCAACATTTCCAACATAGAAAACAAGTTAATTCCAAATTCAATTGTCGATCCATGAGGCACAACACCTGAAGCACGAGGGACTGGTAACTAGCGACATTAACAAAAATTGAAAATAAACAAACACTAAACCTAAAGAATAAAGGAAATAAAAACACGAAATCAAAGCGCTAAAATTGGGCATATTTTATCAAGCAATAATCGGGAGATGTCAGACTAAATTCGTAGAAAAAATCTATCAAACTTGCGTTTCGTTTCTGAAAAGATCGATCATTAAATAAAAAATAAATATCCTTTGCAGTCCTATTATTACCTTCTTCTTTTTTCTTCTTGGACCACCACTTTTCTTACTTCTTGGCATCATCCGACGTCGGCGGCGGTCTCTTCCTTTTTGGAATCCTCCTGTGGCGGCAGCGGTCGGCCAAACTGGAGAGAGTAGCAGATTCTTGATTTTGTTGGAGAGGAATTAATTAGTATTAAAAAATAATTTTAGTCGACAGTTCACTAATTAGCACGTTAAGACTGACTAATGAAGTAAATTAAAATTTAAAATACGATATAACATGGTAAACAATGCCCCATACCATGAAAAATATAATTCATTATAATCAACAACATATAAATATCTCAAATATTAACACTATATTTTTTATAACTAGACTACATTTTAATTGCATGAAAAATTCATAACATTTATACAATATCACATTTATGTCTCAAATTTGCATGAATTGTTCCGAAATATGGTTTCTCTTCAAAATCTTCTTTAACATAAAGTAAAAAAAGGCTCATTTGCCCATTGTATTTGAAGCAAAACAAATAGTAATGTAAAAATACAATTAAATATTTGACATTCATTTTAAAGCACATTAATAATATTTTTGGACGAAAATCATAATTAAGGACAATATTTTTTAAGTAATGAAATGTTAAAAATAAGAATATGGTGAAGAAAAAGTCAAGGATATAAGTGTGAATGAATGTAAGTTAATGCCTTTAATGTAATTAAAATTCGGAGTACTTAAAAAAAAAAATGTGTGAATATGACCACTGTATCTTGAAATCACAACATGAAACCAAATTTAAAAGAATAATTCTATTCGTGCATAATTATTTTCCGAATTTTTTACCGAATTGACAAGTGGCGACCCCCTATTGGGGGGCGCTTGAAGCATGGGTTTAGAACTTTTGTGTAATGTGTTGACTAGTCTGTCAACAGTTTAGTTTAGTTTTTTTTTTTTTTTTGTTTTTTTTGAGAAATATAAAGTAACTATGGTTAGGGTGCAACTAACAATATATGTTGTCTAGCATATAAATACATAGATAGTGGTAAAGCTAAGATTATTACATATTTTTTTCTCGTGAGACGATCTTGCTGGCTGAATTTATTGTTGGAGTTCTTCATATATATATTGAAATAGTGTTCTTTATCTATTGATCTCTCTCTTCAACCCGTGGACACGGAAATAGCTAAACAGAAATCTCATGTTTCTTTAAAAGTTTTTTTTTCTCTTCACCTGAAGAGAAAAAACTTTTAAGGACTCTCTGCACTGGTTCACTGACCACTTGAAGAGAAAAAACTTTTATGGAAACAAGAGATTTCTGTTTAGATATTTCCGTGTCCACGAGTTGAAGAGAGAGATCAATAGATGAAGAACACCATTTCAATATATATATGAAGAACTCCAACAATAAATTCAGCCAGCAAGATCGGTCTCAGGAGAAAAAAATATATAATAATCTTAGCTTTACCACTACATATGTATTTATATGCTAGACCACATATATAGTTAGTTGCACCTTAACCATAGTTACTTTATATTTCTCCAAAAAAAAAAAAAAAACTATTGACAGACTAGTCAACACATAGAAGTTCTGAACCCATGCTTCACAATTCTCCACCTCGTACATCATTTGATAGACCTCAAATTTTGGACGAACACCAGAAGAAGCTACAAGCACCTAGAACTGTAAAAAAAAAAAAAAAAAAAAACCAGCTGCACCATTCTGACCATGGTTGTCTACATACCCTAAACTGGGATCAAGCCATTGTAGTTCTTACTACCTTCATATAGACTTCACCTCACCCCAATAACGCCCCGAACGGCCATGCCCACTTGGGCACATCAACACGGATTGATATGAAGCAAGTCTAGACAATGCTGAAACTTGCTACCTGTTACCACTTTGGTTATCATGTCTACTGAGTTCTCATTTGTGTGTACCTTCTTGAGAGAAACATCACCTTCCTCTATGACATCCCACACAAAATGATACATGACGTCGATATGCTTAGTACGAGCATGATGAACCTGATTCTTAGCCAAATGAATTGCACTCTGACTATCACACCACAAATCCACACAAAACTGCTTAATCCCCAAATCATCTAGAAGACCCCACAACCACAATGCTTCATTCACTGCCTCTGCCATGGCCATGTACTCAGCCCCTGTAGTAGAGAGTGCCAATGTAGCCTATAACATCGATCACCAACTAACTGGAGCACCATGTATATTGAACACATAACCAGTAGTAGATCGTCGTCTATCTAGGTGGTATGTGGTGGTGGTGAATCTGTGCGATGTGTGGTGTGGTGGTGGTGCGGTGTGGGCATAGTGGTGGATTTGTGGTGGTCGTGGTTGGGTATGGTGTAAATGAAGATAGAGAAGATGGTGATGGTGGTATATTGTGGGTGGTGCGGTGTGCGGTGGTGGTATACGGTATGGTGGATCTGTGCGGTGTGCGGTGATGATGGCGGATCTTTGTTGCGATTGTGGCGTGGTGCTGCTAAGGCGATGTCGTTAATATTGGTGGTGGTCACAGATTATTTGGTCGTTTATGGCCATTAAATTTATTAATCTATGACCGATAAATAATATGTGACCTATGAAAATAAAAATTGTGACCAAAAAATAATGTGTGACCTAAAAACTGTTACTTTGTGACCGTCTACTAAGTTGTGACTTATAATATTTGTGATTTGTGATCGAAGAATAAATTGTGACGTATAAATTTTTATATTTGTGACCTATGAATAAATTGTGACCTATAAAATTTCTGAATTTTGAGCGTTTCTGATTTGTGATCGTAAATTAATTTGTGACTTATAAAATTTCTTATTTGTGACCGATGAACAAATTGTGACCTATAAAATTTTGGAATTGTAACCGTAAAATAATCAATTCGTAGATTTACATGCTCCATCGAAGTCCAACTTGAGATCTCACCGTCACATAATTTCCCGCTATCAAGAGTAACGAGGGACCACATGTTATTGGGATATGAAGTTCAATCTCACAACAATAACCTATCATGAGGAGTAGCTCAATTCCCTTATAAATCCAAGATCATCATATTGAGCTGATATGGGATTTTTGTTTGTACTTTCCTTACATATTTTATGTAATGTTTAACCTTATGTGTATACTTTTGATTTTTTATCATTTTGGTTCTGGTATATGTATGTTGTATATATAAATGATTTCTTAGCTTATGCTTGCAAACCGTGTCATACAATTGAACTCAATATTCTATTGGTTAAGTTGATTTTTTTCGAGTAGTTGAGATGGGTCCATAAAAATGCATTTTCGCGTTTACCTGCTCCACCAATTCGACCACCCCGAAGGGTTAAAAACGTTCCTTTTAAATAGTGAGAAGGTAAAATAACATAAATTTTTATCTTTAACACATTGTTCCTATACCTTTTTAAATATGGTAGGTTAGGCTGCATCTCACAGCCTTTCTTTTTCTTTTAATTCTCCCTTCCTTTTTTCTTTTATTTTTCTTTTTTAGTGAATCTAGTCTCCCATATTAATCAGATTATACTATCTTTTAATAATATTTCTGCAAGAATGGTTGTATTAGGAGTATAATAATAACAATATGATTTGTGTTAGGACAAAGCTATTCCAGTTAAAATAGAAGATTGAAAACTATAATATATAGATTATTATTTTACAACAAACTACTTGTTAATAACTCGAGGGATCGCACCCAGTAAGGATTGACATCAATGGACGAAGGCATCGCTTTACCGTCGAGATTCATATTTTGTTTATGTTTTGCTTTCCTGCTTATTATTTTGGTTTTGGGGTTAATTTTAATGATGATTTTATCCAAAAGTATGTCGCTCACCTTCTTAATTTGTGGCATTGCGATGGTCATTGTTGGGATCTTTGAAATTGTTGTAGCGTGTGCAATTATGTTTTCTATGCGTAGTGGACTCAAACAATAAGCAAAAGTTACACCTGAGTCGGTTGCAGAAGTTTAAGTCCTTGTATAACAATTTGAATATAATTTAGTTTTAGTTTTTGTGGCTGATAATCCCCGTCGTGTGCATCGCCAACTCGCCGCTGCCGTGCAGATGCAAACCCTAGAATTTTCCTCCTCCTTCTTTCTTCTCATCGTCTTCTTTCTTTTGTGCATTTTTTGATGTTTATTTTCAAATATTGGCCGATGATTATACTTTTATTTTGACAAGCATGTGTCTGAAACACAATACGTGGATCAATCTAACCTTCTCTATGAGGCCATTTAAGCTTGATTATTAGATCTCTTCTTATTGCTTGATGGTAGGTTTTTCTATTTTAAATCGATTTCAAAAAGGTGTTTTTGTTTTTGATTGATTGAAATGGCGCTCTTCAAAACACAATTTTATTCTTTCAAAAATAATTTTTATCTTCTGTGAATAAAAGTTGAATGATTAGACGTATAGTTTAGATGATTTTATGTGATTATAAGTATTTAATAGTCTTTCGCTCCTATCTGAAGATTCCCTTATCAATTCTCTAATTCAATAATTTTCTTAGATTTAATACTGGATTTCTAATGTTCAGTTAACTAATTAATTTAGATTGTTGAGGGCGATGAGGATTAAACTGATATTGGTCTCGTTCGTTGTAATGGTGTTCTGTTTCACCTTGCCGTACAATGCTGTCGCGCGGACTGGCAGACCGAAAGCGATCGCCGGCAATGAGCATTGCCGCTGTGAGTGGTGTGGCGGTGTTGCTGTTGTGCTCTTTCTCTCTCCTCCCCTTCTCCATTTTCTTTTTGCCGCGACGTATGGCTATGTAAATGGTGTTGGTAGTGGTGTGCGGTGGTGGTGCGGTGTGGGTGTGGCGGTGGATCTGTGGTGAAGTGGTGGTTGAGTGTGGTATAAATGGAGATAGAGAAAATGGTGGTGGTTGTGTGTTGTGGGCGGTGCGGTGTGTAGCGGTGGTATGTGGTGTTGGTGGATCTATGTAGTGTGGCGTGGCGGTGGTGGTATGTGGTGGTGGTGAATTTGTGCGGTGTGTGGTGTGGTGGTGTGTGATGGTGGTGCGGTGTGGGTATAGCGGTGGATTTGTGGTGGTCGTGGTTGGGTATGGTGTAAATGAAGATAGAGAAGATGGTGATAGTGGTATATTGTGGGTGGTGCGGTGGTGGTATGTGGTATGGTGGATCTGTGCGGTGTGTGGTGATGATGGTGGATCTGTGTTGCGACTGTGGCGTGGTGCTGCTGAGGCGATGTCGTTAATATTGGTGGTGGTCACAGATTATTTGGTCGTTTATAACCATTAAATTTATTAATCTGTGACCGATAAATAATATGTGACATATGAAAATAAAAATTGTGACCAAGAAATAATGTGTGACCTAAAAAATTGTTACTTTGTGATCGATAATTTGACAATTTGTGACTGTCTACTAAGTTGTGATTTATAATATTTGTGATTTGTGATCGAAGAATAAATTGTGACGTATAAATTTTTAGATTTGTGACCGATGAATAAATTGTGACTTATAAAATTTCTGAATTTTGACCGTAAAATAATTTGTGACCTATAAAATTTATGATTTGTGATCGTAAATTAATTTGTGACTTGTAAAATTTCTTATTTGTGATCAATGTACAAATTGTGACTTATAAAATTTCGGAATTGTGACCGTAAAATAATTTGTCACCTATAAATTTCTGATTTGTGACCGATGAACAAATTGTGACATATAAAATTTTTGAATTGTTACCGTAAAATACTTTGACGTTTTAATTTTTTATTTGTTACTGAATAACAAATTGTGACCGTAAAATAATTTGTGTCGTGTAAAATCTGTGAGCTGTGACCAATTATATAGAATTTTTGACCAAATTATATGGAATTGTAACTTAATATATTTAATTAATAAAATATATGTTTAATTAATTATTTTATAAATAAAATTTTAAAAAATATGAGATTTGAAATTTTAAACCTTAAAAAATCTGAAATGTGAAATGGGTAAAACTAAACTTCTTGGTTATGAAATCTTCCCCATCTTACAACTTTAAAAAAATGCCGTATTTTCGTTAAAAATCAATATCTTCTTTTCTAATTATTTTTGAAAAATAACAATTTTTCGTTTGAAATTAATAGGTCAATTTTATTTTTTTTAGAAAAAAGCAATTTTAAAATCATGTGTCCTTGCCTTTTGAAGTCCACCCTAGTTTTTGAGACATGGTTACCTGTTATTACATGTTACGGACATCATCGATACTAAAACAATTTATTTTTATAAAATCAATAAAAAAAAAAGGAGCCAACCCACAAGCCCGTACGAGCCGGCTCGTTTGGACTCGAGCTCAGCTTATGAAAAATAATGTTAGCTCAACTCGACTTATAACTTGTCTCAAAACAAGCTCAAGCTGCCCATGGGTCTAGTCGGGACGAGTTCAGCCCATACAATCGAGAGTCGCTCAACTCATATGTCATCCCTAAATAAAAATAAGTTTTTAGAGAATGTGATTCAAACATGACATAATGTATGTATGTGTATATCACATTTTCATTGTTATCCCAATAAAACCCAAAAAATTCCATTTTAGGGTCCATTTGATTGCAAAGGTGGAAAACTGATGGAAAGAAAATGTTTTATAGGGAATTGAATTGCCTAAAAATTGTTTTATTGGGAATTGTAATTAATTGTGTTTGATTGTTATAATTTTCCACTTGAAAAATGTTGAAAGTTTGGTATTCGTTTAACTTCGTTTTTAATGGAAATTGTTCATTAAAGTGATAATTTTTTCTACCATTGGGTTTAGAATTTGTTCCGATTGTCCAAAAAAAATTTGCATACCGAATACTATTCGTTTGACTTTGTTTTGTTTGGAAATTATCAATAAAAGTGATAATATTTTTTACCATTATGTTTAGAATTTTTCCCAATTGTCAGAAAAAAAAAATGGAAAATGAAAACCCACCTAAAAGGTGGAAAAACAATTTCATGAAAAATGTGCACGTATGAGAGAATGTAAGAAAAAATATTCCATAGAAAATTTGTACTATCAAACAAAACAAAAACTAGAAAATGGAAAAAAAAAATAATCCTACTTCCATGAAAAATGAGGGTTATCAAACAGGTCCTTAGAACTAAATTTCAATGGCTTGTCTATCATTAGAAATTTTGGGGTCATTTGAAGGAGATTTTTAGAAAATAAATTTTATTGAAGTAATATTTTTGGAGAATATATGGTAAAATTTAAAAGTAAGAAAAATATGAGTCTACATGTAAAATTATTTTATTTGAAAAGTAGGTAATTAAAAATATATTTAAACAAAAATTTTAAAGGATATGTATTAAGCCCGTGTTTGATCGCCATTATTTAGAGAAAATAATGTTTTGAATAGTGATTTTTTGAACTATGGTTAAAAGGTAAGAAAAAAAAAATTGAATTTACATATAATATATTTTATTCGATAAATGTATGATTAAAAATAATAATATATTTATCAAATAATTTTGAGTCTACCAGTACTCTACCTGCAAAATCATTATTTTTATATATTTTTTTACCGGTTCGGTTTGGTTTTAAATTGCAATTAAAATTCTCAAACCTAAACCAAACTGTTTTTGATCGGTTTGATTTGATTCAAAACTATTTCGTTGACGGGTCCACGTGACACCAAACCGACGATTTGTAAAATGCGGTTTCGGTTTAATTTTTTGGTGGTTTCCTTGGGTAGGCTCTACTCTCAAAATTTATCTTATTTTTCCCGCGCCAATATAAAGGGTAATTTTTTCCCTTCAAAATTGTTTTGAAATTTTCTCCTTTTGTTCATCTTGAAAAGGGCAAGCCTTGTGCTTATTTTTGTTAAAAACTCCTTCAAAAGTTTCTCTATAGGGGGGTATTAGTTCCGATTAACATACAATTATTTTTTTCTTCAATTAACAGATCAAGCACAAAAAGGCCAAAACCTTGAACAGGTAGTCATTTTATTTTTATTAATTAACAGATCAAAATCTCTCTTTTTTTTTTTCTGGTTTAATTCATGCATCATTACTAGCTTTTATTTCATAATTTACTGGATTCGTCTGAGTGGATCTGCCAATATTTGTAGTATTACTCTCTGCCAAATCTATTTGGAGCGTAAGAAATGACACATGCTTGCTCTTTCTCCGTTTCTAAAGCGTTGTAAGATTTTATTATGCACAAGTTCTTGTCTTATTTGGTTAATTATATTAATGTATGTCGTTCCAATTGATCATCAAATACTGCCTTTTTTCTATCATCACTTTAGTAGAATATAGTCTTCTAAAAAATGAAAAATTTCAGTTGTAGACCCGAGAATAAGAGGGTAATTTGTTTTTTAAGATAAGATAGTGACATCCCGTTTAAGAGTAATGCTAGCCTGCGACATGCTTATAAGGTGTTTGATGAAATGCTTTTATGGGTTTTGGACGCGTGCCTCGACGGCGAAGGTACGAAAGAAATCTATTTAAAAAAGTCAAACTGAATAGTGCGATAGCTTCCACATATTTAACATGTAATAGAATTGTGTGTTTTTGTTGTGAAATAAGACAAATTGTTGATATTCATTTGTAATTTAGGGTTGTTGCTTATCACTTGCTGTTCTTTGTAGAAAATTTGCAACAGCAGTGCGACTATCAACAAGTTTTCGCTACGGGTTGAAATTTCCATTCAAGTGCTCATCAAGACAAATTCACATGGAAAATAATCACAGCAGTGATTCAAGGGGAGCTTTAATTGTTCTAGAAGGGCTTGATCGATGTGGGAAAACTTCTCAATCAAGCAGACTACTTTCCTACTTGGAAGAGTTAGGACATGCAGTTGAATCATGGAGATTTCCTGATAGAACTACAAATGTTGGGCAAATGATTTCTTCCTATCTTGCCAATAAATCACATCTGGATGATCACACAATCCATCTTCTTTTCAGTGCGAATCGTTGGGAGAAGAGGTTAGTTTTTGTGTGATAGTTTCCAACATTTGCCATATGCATATTGAAGAAGATTATTATTAAAATGCACTCTTTGGATTCCGTATCACATGTCAGGTAATTGTGTTTTTGCGCAGAAAAAAGTAAGGGTAAATTAATGCAAGGATGTCGCATGCCTCTAAATGAAAGAGAGAGACGTATAAGATGCAACACTACCTATACTATATCCATCTTTGCACATCCGCTCTCTATAGCCTTATCCATAAATTTATCCAAAACTTTTACGTTTATTCCAATCTCCCCTACACCTAGGGTGTTGTTTGGGCCAAGAACCATAGTTAGTTGCTCTTTCCCTTTGGTTGTTTCTTTCTCGATGTTGGAATTATTACTCAGCACACCTTTTTTGTGAATCGGATCCTCGTTTAAGTGAACAATTGAGCTTAGTTTGGCTGCCTCTCAGTTTGGGTGACATTTGTTACTTTTTGTATGCATAATCTATCTTGGGCCATAAAATAGTTATTCAAAATAACACTTGGTTGAAGTCACATTAAAATTGAAAGATTGATACTGGATTGCTGACTTTGTCAATGTAGATCACTGATGGAGTCTAAGCTGAAGAGTGGAACCACTCTTATTATTGATCGTTACTCTTATTCCGGGGTTGCTTTCTCATCTGCCAAAGGGCTCGATATGGATTGGTGTAAGGTGGAGACATCATCAATGTTACTTTTATAAGATGTTAAGCTCTTGTTCGGTAAAGCTTTTCTCAGATTTTAAGCTGGTCAAATTTCATTTATAACCACACATGTCATTGAACTTGCAACTTTTATCCACCTTTTAACCACGCATTTTATGGGAACCACCAGCTTATAATCTTAAAAAGCTTTGTCAAACAGGCTAAATATATCCTTTTGCTAATTTTGAAATAATAATTCTTGAAGCTAGTTAAATTATGAAGTCTTTTTCGCAGGCTCCGGAGATAGGTCTATTAGCTCCTGATCTGGTATTATATCTTGACATATCACCAGAAGTAAGTAATTTTTGGATGCGCTGTTTTGTGTGCATTGTATACCATTGAATTTCCACACATCCTTGGATCTATATTGGCACCTTACATGTTTTAATGAAGAAATGTGTTTATTTACTGGGTTGTTCTTTGTCGTTTCAAACTATCTAATTAGGATGAATTTGCAGTGTATTACATACGTTCATGGTATTTGACTAAGTCTAATTTTATTTACATGCATTTGTAGAGTTAACATAGTGGAGAAGACTCATATTCTGGAACCTTGCACCATTATTCACTGAGTTGATCATATCAGTCTTGTTATACATTCATTTCTTACGCTTTTGATCTCTATCCACCATATAAGCATCATGTGTGTCAATTATGTATTCATATGACATTAACAACGCAATTGTATTAATTTTTAATTTTCTGAATCAAGTGTGCCTCCTGTCTGAATTGAACTTGCTTTTGAAATTCTTAGAAAGCTGCTGAACGTGGAGGTTATGGAGAAGAGAGATATGAGAAGCTTGAATTTCAGGAAAAAGTTGCTGAATCATATAAGACTCTTCGTGATGCCTCATGGAAGGTAATGAAGATTTAGCCCTTTCTGAAACTTCTATATTTTCAACACGCCACTGATCGAGTGTGTGAAAAAGTATTTCAAAAAGTAGAATTGTGAGATTATACGAATACTTGTGCCAGAAGTCTAAAAACCAGTTGATGCAATCTTTGAGTTCACCTCAGACCTCTGATGGAGTTATAGTACGTTTCCTTTGACACCAACTTCTAGTTTCAAATTGACCTTGAATTAGTATATGACATATTAAGTCAGCTATCAAATCTTCAAGTGGTGGCGTCTTGACAATCTATGATTTGACTCACTGTTATTTTCCTTGCCATAGAACGAAATGTCACTTTTCATAAGTCGACTCTAATAAGCTTTTATGATCAGATGCCATTACTCTGGGGTGGTACGACTATTATGCAATAATGTTAGCCTCTTTTGTTATCCTGATTGTAGAATATAGACGCCACACTTCCAATTGAAGATGTTGAGAAACAGCTGAGAGAAACGGTACTGAACTGCGTGGAGACGTGTGGAAAAGGGAAACCTCTTTCAGAGCTCTGGTTATCTTAAGTGTTGAATTCTGGTTGAGTGCATGTTTTAGACAGGCTTGCCTGCTATTATGAAAGTGAGGAGTGTATTCATAATTCAGGTTAATATTTGTGTTTTCTAATTTAGAAGATTGGCTGTGAAGATGACAATGATCGTAAACTAAACAAGTGACTTAGCCCGTGTGGCCAAATTAAACTCCTTGTATTGCTAATGCTGCTTCTCTCTATCCTATGATAAAAGGATTTGTTTGTATATATAGCTTAAAAGTTACTTTGAAGTAACTCATTTTTTCCGTTTTTAACTTTTTTCGAAGTTAGTTATTTTGTTGTCAGCTCGTGCTCCGTGTTTAATTGCCATTCATAGTTTGGAGCATGAAAAGATTGCTGGTGATAAGTTTTGCTGCCTACCGAACTTGCATAAGCTGTAAAGGCATGGTCATGGGTCGAATTTAATGTTTATTTAAAAAAACGACGCCTCTTCCAGCCACTGTATGTTTAATGGTTAAACATTGCCTACCGATCTTGCACAAGATGAACATTATTATTATAAAACTTTTTTTTTTTTTTAAATTGAGCTCAAATCCTCAGACGAGGGCTCTTTTCAATATTATATTTATAACAAGGGCCCATTTTCCAATTTTTTTTTATAATTTTACATTCTAATTTCTCACAGTTGACAGTACAGCCCCACTGGGAATTAATAACATTACTCTATATTCAAACTCAGCTTCTTGGAAAATGAACGGACAATTGTATGCTAGATATAAATCTATGCATATCTAGAGTTATTAGCAAAGAAAAAAAAAAAATATTAGCATTCATGAAGTTATTAACTCAATCAGTATTAATGGTTTTCGTCGTATTAAAATTATATGATGTTATTACATATAATTAAGTTAAAATTTCAAATCTCGTCAATACCTATTATGTCACTTTTTTTTTTTTTTGGACGAAGTAAAATGATTCATATAAAAATGGTGGAGAGAGATAAAAATTGTGTAGATATATAAAAATTATGTGGAGGTAAAGTGTGGAAAAGGGAAACCTCTTTCAGAGCTCTGGTTATCTTTAGGTGTTTAAATGAATGAATTTATTGAGGACAATATTGGAATGTGATGTGAATGAGAATAGTTCTTTTTTTTTTTTTTTTTTTTAATTCTTGAATTTCAATAAGGATAAATTTAGAGTAGGTTAGACCGTTAGATATACAACTTATGTGGAGGTAAATAGTGCCTCCGTAAATATTTTGTATGTAAATTTAAAATTGTTTCACGCTTATTAATTACACTTTTTTTAAAAAAAAAAAATTACTATTTTAAAATTAATTTTCCTCAAAAACTCTTTTTAACGAGTATTGAAATTTGTGCAATTAAATGACGTGATGCAATTAAATGGATATTTTTACTATACTTTTAATTTGCCACAATTACCACCTAAAATGGTGTGAAGTTAAAATGGTGTTAGCATCAATTTAGGTGGTCACCAGAGGCTTCACTTTACACAGAAATTGTCGAACAGCTATCAAGGTTGAGTACAACAGAGACGCAGTCAGTCATTCACTTTCTAGAACCCTAAATTTTCATCCTTTTAAATTCTTTTTCTTATTGTCATTGTGACAGTTTTAGTGTTTTAATAGTCGTAAACGAAGCGTTGATTCTTTGAATTGCCGACCGAACGACGATGGAGCAAAGACCTGTGTCCCAGGATGTTAGTCTTGCTGTTTCTAATCCTGTTTCTGAATGCTGATAGAATGTGTTTCTTGATCTATTTTGTCCGTTCGATTAAGTGGATGATGACTGGATTGGATTAATTTTTTTTCAATTTTTAGGTGTTTGTTCCCCCGCATCCTCTGATAAAGCACTGGATTTCAGTTCTTCGAAATGAAGAGACGCCTTGCCCAATCTTCAGTAAGTCCAATTTAACATGCAAATTTGAAATTGTGCAAGAAATTAACTTCAAACATTTTAAAAACTTTATTAAATTTGAATGGGGTTGGAGAATATGCCTCGTTTGTAGATTGAAATGAAGATGTGTATTATTATTATTTTTAATTATAGAATCTGATTGAATTCCTTGCAGATTATCACTTTACTTCCTCTGTGAAATTTGTGCAATAAATTAAGAGGTTATGCTGGTTTTGCATTAATCTGTGGTTGTGGATTTAATTTCTTTAATACGAATTTGTGCAATTTCGTGAATGCTTATAAAGTCCAGAGAAAGTAAGATCAAACCTTCATGCTGGATAAGCACTGGTATACAAGTCATAGTGGTTTAAATTGCATGGGGATGCATGCTTTTTGTTTCACGCCTATTGAATATAGCAGACATGGGAGGTTTGGAGTAAGAAAGGCTCAAATTCTTTTCTGAACATCTATTATATTAATCTTTGTAGAGAATGCCATGGCTGAGCTAGGGAGATTGCTTATATATGAGGCATCGAGAGATTGGCTGGTGAGCAAATATATTTGTATGTTTTTATTAGATTTAATAATTTCCATGCAACAATAGAACGCTAAAGAAATATTAAGTTTCCATAACAGGCAAAAGTAAATAAGAAAGAAATTTGCATTATTTAAACTTTAAAAGGCAATAAGTTTATTTATTTATTTTCATCTTACCTAGTTCCTTTTGAATTTAAAATTATAATAGGTAAGTTATAAACTTTGCTGCTCTAGAAAGTTACTATTGACCCAGAAGTTTATCACCAGTTCTTTTTAATTTTCATTACTATTTGAATTGCTCCAGCCCACAGTAAGTGGAGAGATCCAGACACCAATGTGTCTTGCCTCTGTGGAATTTATTGATCCAAGGGATCCAGTAGTGGTTAGTATTTTCACTTCTCTACCTCTCTTGCTCTTGTGCATGTGTTCCTGCATGCAGTTTATGATATGTATGTCATGGTTTCAAGATATTTATGCAGAGAAATTTGTCGCAACATTGTTCAATCTTGCCTTTCAGATTTTTTATGTAGAGAAAAATTTCTATTGCACTGAAGTAATGTGTTAAATATTTTTTTTGGTCTGCAGGTTGTTCCCATCTTGAGAGCAGGTCTTGCTTTGGCAGAGCATGCATCATCTATTTTGCCAGCAATGAAAACATATCATCTTGGTATGGGAATGTTTAGAGGTTTTCTAGTAATGTGGTAAAGGAAATATTAATTCATAAATGGGGTCACAGATAAATTTGGTTGTCAAACTAACTAGATGCTTTAATTTTGAATTTTATCTTACACATGAATTCATTCTTGTGAAACTCTTTTGCAGTTAAGTTTTTCCTATATATCTTTCTATATTCTGGACTAATCTACATATATTGAGTTTGATTTTAATTTTCTCTACAATGTTGTCAAAATTGATGCGCTTGTTGCCCTTGATTCTTTATTCTGTTTACAAACTAAGGCATTAGCAGAGATGAAGAAACGCTTCAGCCAACTGTTTATCTAAACAAGTAAGCATTCTTTATAGACAGAATTGGTGGAATTTTTAGTTTACATTCATCTTACGTGGTTTAACTGCATCTGGAGGCTATTATGGACTGTGTTGTGTTGATTGTGCATAAACCAATTTTTTTTTTTATCCTTTTGGTTTGATAGATGTTTCATTTCCATGTTATTAGCATTTCCATTGAGATCTACCTTGTGATAAGACCTCTAATAGATTTTGTGTGTGTTTCTCAGGTTGCCTAAGAGATTTCCTGAGGGTTGCCGAGTTTTTGTTGTAGATCCTATGCTTGCCACGGGTATTGATACTTTTTCTTTTGATAATTTCCATGGTTCAGTTTTTTTTGCTGAATACGTTATATGATTTTTTTGCTGAATACTTTTTCTTTAGACATTAACCAAGCATTCTCGTGCCTTTAAATGTATTGCCACTTTGCAATTGCTGCTGAGTCTTCCACTCTGATTAGACTTACTACCATCCAGTGCCACTAATGTTTCCCCTTTTTTTAATGCTCAAGAATTAAGCTTCTTGTTCATTGGACAATTATAATGAATTGTGTAGAACAGTTTCCTGTAGGTTTCCTCTGCTGCTAAAATCCTTCTTGTCTTGTGCATATTATTTGGTTTTATAAGCTAATTATTTCAAATAATAAGCTCCAAATATAATCAAATTCTTGGTTAGAATCACAGTTTCCATAGTCCCTTTTCTTTCTTAGCCATTTAGGACTTCTGGATTATGATGCTCTTTGATTTTAAACTTTTTAAGATTTGACATTGATGGACGAAGAAGTCTGAGTTCATGGTTTATGCATTTCATTTTGACTTTTGAAATTTGACATTGGTGGATGAATAAAGTGCATCTGTAGCTATTTCCCGACCTTCAACTTTCTCTCAATAGTTCCGGGTGTGATAAACTGAAACTGAGTGTTCTGTGAACTTTGATTCTCCTGATACGGTTGTAAAATAAAAGGATGGAATCTATTTTCTGTGATTGGAATAAAACTATAAGGAGGCTTGAAAAGATGACAAATAACAGTAATAAACATGGGTTGGATAGCATAAATTCTTTTTTGGACTTCCACTCAATCCAGTATTACTTCTGCTTGTGAAAGATTTGATGAGTTCAAATATTTTTGCAACCATGTTGGGTGATATTAATTTTGGTCCACATCTTTCTCTTCAAACCATTTTATGAGGACCACAATTTTCTTGTGAATATGAGCTTCTTTAAGTCTACGCAACATATACACCAACCAAGACATCCTTTCCTTCTCTTATATCAAATGGTGCAACCTCCACTTGTTGGTGTGTATGTCATTTCTTTTTATCTACGGAAGACTATGGTCAATGTACACACGTGGCTCTCCTCAAGTATGGATAGGTTTTAGGGCCTATATTCTACTGTATTTGCGAGGAAGTGCTTGATTGATGTTTGTTTCTCCAATATTGTCTGCACCAGGCTTGTTAACTTCCTTACCTATTATGTTAAGGTGGCACAGTAGTTGCAGCTCTTGAACTGATAAAGGAGTGTGGTGCTGACAACAAACAAGTCAAAGTGGTTAGTACTTACATTCATGATGTTTCCATTTTCTAAGGATTTTCTAAAATTTCTCTTCTGGGTGTATTTAGATTTGTAGTGTACCCTTGAGTGAATTTTCTTGCTGCACGTACAGTGGAGGGGTGAAGCTCTATGGATAATTGGAATTTTAGTAATGAATTGTTGTTTGCCACCCTGAATGTGGAATGTTCTTTTGCTCTATATTGTGCACATGAAAATTTACTTACCTTACAATCTGTGTTTTTATTAGATATCTGCCGTTGCTTCTCCTCCTGCCCTACAAAAGCTCAGTGAGAAGTTTCCTGGGTAATAATTCCAAAAGATATATATCACGGCCTTAGGTGTTGCATATTGTGGTTTTACTAACTGCTGTTGTCCTGTCAGGCTTCAAGTATATGCTGGAATTATTGACCCCACTGTTAATGAGAAAGGGTATGGCAAATTTTATATTTCGACCTTTTCAGTTAACAGAAGCTTGTATAATATAATCACATCCTAAATTATTTCATCATTTCTTCAGGTTTATAATTCCTGGACTTGGAGATGCAGGAGACCGTAGCTTTGCCACATAAACTGTCAACTGTGCAACTAGCTAAGTCTTGTTAGTCCAATTTTGGAATTCCAAGGGGTGCCATCTATGGAGTTTCAACCCAAGTTCATCTCTTAGATACTGTCTACAGATTTTACCCAAATTAAAGGGATTGGCCCGCTGATTTGTGTGATTAGTTGCACAATTTTCAAATGTTAGTGCTACTATGAACTAAATGAGTGTAATGAAATCAATATTGATTGAAAGTCGACTGAGACATCATTTTGTATTTGTATGTGCTACAAAGTTTATAAAATAATATATATTTTGATTCCGTCTGCCATAGTTGATCAAGTATCACTTTTATATTTGTTAGTTACTTTTCTTGATATCGTGGTTTGGGATGTTATGTTAATTACAGATTTTGAGGGTGCTGGTGTTTTTGAATGCAAAAGTTAGATGAATTGAAGATCTACTGGTTTCTCGACAATTTAACATTGTTGAAACACTTTTTTTTGTATTTTCAGTAAATTATATTGGCACATTGCTCAGCAGGTCGCTTTAACATTTATAATAAGAAGTGTACAGGAGATGGGGAGCTTTATCTGCTTCACCATGAGTGTACGTGTAACATGCTATTGGCTGCGTTGTTAACTTAAGTGAAACTACCTATTCCAACTTTTATTTGACAGTTAATCTATATTTGAGGCCTTTGAATCTTTGATGCAGTCACAAGGCCATTGTTGCCACGGCTAACTGTGCTGTGAAATCAAAATGTAGTCATGTTTGCCATTTTACGTTCAAGAAAGAAATATTTTAATGCAAGCATGTCAGCAAATTGATTCTCACCATCTTCAATTCCACTTGTACTATCATTGAAAGGATATAGAGATCCAAGTTACAGCATGTTTAATGCATAATGGAGTTCGCATTTTGGCTCCCAATTCGATCAAACTCCAACCAGATTGTGATAGCAAAGAATCTATTATCGTAATCAAGACATAAAAATAAAACCAATAGTAGATATGGTAGAGCTAGGACACTTACTGCAGGTGGTCTATCAAATGCTAGATGCATAACAAATTGACACGAGCATCATGATCTGTCCGGTAATCATCCGTTTTTGCTAATACCTTTTTCTACGTTCCTTGTTCCATAGCCTGAATGAGCTTGTAGAAGGAAGAGATAAGAGATATACATATAGACATGAATATTCTAGACACACATGTGACCACCATCGCAACTGCAACCACCAGTAGTCGAGCTACTTGTGTTAGCATGTAGGCGCGGTTTGGTGCCAAGACAGCAGCACACCAGACCAATCATAAGCATTAACCCACATGCAGAGGCTAAAGCTCGTGCCCAACTACTCCAGTAATCATTTTCCATTAAGAATAAAGGTAACAAGTCCTTATAGAATGAAAAATCTATATTGGTATAAACTGTTTAGAGAGAGATCATGGGAAGCTATTAATAGTTTAAAGGGAAATAGTGGTGCAGATGGGATTCCGAACGAACAACGACAAGTACATTACAAATATCTGTCTTCGATGTTTATATATATAGTCGACGTGATTTACGTACGGATTAATTTTGTATTAAAAAAAGGATGTTTTATATTAATGGGTGTTCTTTTGGGGGGATGGAATGATGTTTGCTTGAACGCAATCTATTTTCTTCAAATATATAAAAAAATCGTTTTGCTAATTTTATTTATTAGTGTATATTTGGACCACCTCGTAAATTTAGGTGTTTGAACATATTCTCTTACATGCCATATTCAATACGTTATTTTTATTGAATGTATACAATTTTTATACGCGTGTGGTAAGACTTCAGCAACATAAGCATCTGTATTTACATGAATAATTTAATAAAATTATTTTTGTACAACTGTATGAAAATGAAACGATATCAAATTCTTTTAATTAGATCTCCAAGGAATAATTAAATAAATAAGATACAATTTAATATTTTTTATGATAAAAGTTTCCAGTTGATATTATTCAGGGTTCCAGATTTTGTAATACAAAGTATTAGTAAGATAATGAGAAAGCGTCTAAGATGAATGGTGCCAGCCAAATGAGCTCTTTTTTTTTTTTTTTCCACGTGGTCCGACAACCAAACGTGTACTCCGCGGTTTCCTTGGCTTATGGGAATTTTCATTTTTACTCTTAATTTCCTTATTAGTTGTTCTTGCTTCTTTCTTGTGTATAACTTTGGGAAAATAAGACATAATTAAAAATTTAAGGGGCTGTTTCACAACTTTTGATAAATAAATTAAAAAAAAAAAAAACCTTAAAAATATTTGATAGAAAAGTTGAAAAGGTCGTGGATTTCGTGGTAGTTAAAATTAATTGTTGATTATGAATTCAACTTTTCATTAACTTTTTAAGCTATATCACAAACAAGCACTAAGTGCAAAACATTATTAGTAATGAGGGATATGTTTACTTCCATTCCGATTTAAAAGAGGTAACACTTGCAGTAGTAATTTTATACATAGCACCTAAAAAAGGCGAGGATAATATTGAAAGGACAAAAATTGTTCAATTTGTGTAGAATTCTCTTCTAGGAAATGCTTCGTGGTCAAGGATCATACGTAAGCCAAACAAGTGGGGCGTGCTACGTAGAATGAATTCCCTTTAGGACTGTGATTTCTTTCCCAGCACCTTTTTGCCCTTGTAGACTACTACAAATACAATTTTAGCTAGGTGTGGACATGATTCGGGTTGGATTAATTTTGAACTCAATCTGAAATCAATATTGTCTTCAACCCAATCCAATTGCTAAAATCGAACCAAATCAGTTTAGGTCGATTTGATTTAATTAGTCGGTTTGAAAATTTATTCAAGTTCAAAAATTTGCCCATTTAAAGTTAAAAAATTGTTCGCATATACATATATATATATATAATTTGCTTACGTATTACGTATTAATAATATATATAATTTAAATGTTAAATGATCAATTTTTCAAAAATCATCCTATATATCCAATAATTACCAACAAACAATTATATCAAAATGAAAAGCAAGACTACAATCTAAATTTAGAGTTTACAATAAACAATTCTTCTCCTTGCATTACTTTTCTTTTGGAATTTGATTTTTTTAAGAAGAAACGTACACGATAAACAAATTATTCGAGAAGTAATTATATTTATATTTATATTATTTTATCTTTTAAGTTTAAGAATATGAGTTTAAAAAAAATTACGTTGGATAAACAAGGCTTTAATTAATTTTGAATCTTGTCTAATACTATAAACCAAAAAAGTAATAAGAATTTTAGACACAAATGGAACACAAACTTGTCCAACGACTCCAAATATAGGCAGCAAAAGCGACTAACATCCGCATTCATGATCGCAGAGTAATGCGTTCATAAATGGAGCAATTTGAAAGCTGAGGACCAAAATGCTCGGTCAAACATACCATCGCACACAGATAGTCATTCAACAGTTTTCGAGTTTCTCTCACAGGTCAAAAATGCTTGCCGTTCATATTACAGGCCGAAAACACATAGCATAGATTTGCATAGCACAAACCCATCACAAATTTTGCTGGATTTATAGGTCATTATCCTTCAGAAAAGTATCACGACCTCATCATGCACCCTAAGGAGGAATTTCAATACATCATTCTAAGAAATCTCTCAGCAACACTGTATACATGAATCCCCAAATGATTTCTTGAAATCAATTACAAACGGTATAGTCCATTTACCTATAGCAAGAATTCCAGAAATTTACAACCTACCATCTGCAAACATTGGCAGCCTCTTTCTTAAAACCGAGGAGCTGGGACGAAGAAACAAATCAAGTAATGCCATCAATAGACAGCACTCTCTCAGAACAGCTTTATGCTTTGACTTGATGGCTAATATCAGGTCCCTACATGGAGAGGCAGCAATCATCACTGTAAAAAATCTAAATAACAGGATTATAGCAGACATGATAAAGAATCCACCAAACTTCAAGAAATTTTATTGTATGCTACGGCTAACATGAGTTACAGAAAAGCAGGAAAATATTAGAATACCAGCAGATCATTAGCAATTTAACTATATTTTTCTAAAAAGAAAAAATAATATGATAAGACAACAAGAAATCATCAATTAAATTCAGCTACTATTATAAAAATGCATAGTAAAAGTTTACTAAAACAAAGGAAGAAATAATTTTTTTAAGACATCAAGTGAATGTCAAAATACAGTAACGAGCAAAAACCAAAAAGCAATAGTTACAATGCCTTGCTCCAAGCTACAATAACGAATGACAATTAAATATCCTCTTCTGCAACTTAAAAGTAAAACTATATAATTCCATTAACAGCATGATCCACTAAAACGAAAAATGATAACCAGAAACAATAACCAATGTTCTTTGAAAGAAAACTGAATCATACTTCAAAAGGCAATCAACTCAAGGAATTTGCCAGTAGAGAGTTAAACTGTTAATGGTTACGGTAAAAAGAACCCAGTCTCATATCACATTCCTCTCCAGTTCAATATTCTTATATGCAAGGACTCTCACTGCATTTTCATTGTCTTTTTTATTGACCTATGGTTGACATCTCGTTTTGATTATCACAAACAAATTGTGTTTATCTCTAACAGATTGATTTCGAGTGTCTATAGTGATTATTGCACAAGAAAAAAATTTGATGACACGAAGTTCAAGATCAAAAAATTTGCATACAATGATTGACGTGGAAACAAAATCGATCAATCGAGGCTATGAAGAATGACATTGAAAAACCCGCAAAAAGATGCCTCAATGCGAATCGAGACAAAAGTCAAAGTACAATCAAGCAATGCGGGTCAAGATGTTTAAAATAAAGTACTTAGACTTTTCACAATCATATGTAAATGTAAAACAATTCAATGCTTGGTAATGAATCGTGACGAGCTCGAAGTGTTGGGTTGAAATGTTTTTTGAAAAAATAAGGATTTTCACCAAATTAATCACTCAAAAGTTTTTCAAGAATTTAATACTTTTGATCTTCTAAAGATATAGAATAAAGTGGTTGTGATCAATAAAAGACTCACTTTAATGCTCTAGAAAAGTTGTTGCAAATGAAAAGTGACTAAGGTATTTATAGCACTCAAACATGCCAAAAATCTGTCGTACCAGACGATCAAATAGCCGTTATTTTTTGTCAGAAAAATCAGACCGTTTAAATTTGACCGTTGGAGCCAAAATTGGCCAAAGTGAGAAAGTTAAGAGGGGCGCATGTATCAAGACTTTTAAAAACGTTTTGTTATTATATCATCTTCTTCTCCAACTTCTTTTTCTTTTTCCTCTTCTACTTCTTTATTGTCTCTCACCTATTCATCTTACTCTTACACCAAGTCTTCCTCACGTATTCATAACATTAATTATACATATGCACTAAGGGATGAAGTACCAAGCCTTTGTTCTGGATATAAAATGATTGATGCTTACATCAAAGGCTCAAGGTTTTCAGGAATCCAATAGGATTAAATTCATCTTTCCTTCACAAAGAAAGAAGCAACCTAGCGAGCAACACTATTAATAGCCACCAGAGAACTAGCACCTTGAATTGCACTATCTGGCACCTCAAGGCACAACTAACTTGGATTAGACAAATACCATCCCTAGCTGTTAGTCATAACATTCCATCCATGTAAGCAAGGCAGCTTAAACAA
Organism: Fraxinus excelsior; assembly: GCA_019097785.1. Lineage (NCBI taxonomy): Eukaryota > Viridiplantae > Streptophyta > Magnoliopsida > Lamiales > Oleaceae > Fraxinus > Fraxinus excelsior. Next base: position 7,558,684 of record CM032626.1, read on the forward strand.
GGAAACGCAGAAAGCAATTGCAAAATGCAGCATAATGCTCAATTATCACAGAAACTACAAGTACATTGAAACGTGATGGAATTAATGATATCAGCATAAAGGCAAAGTTCAAGGCAAAATTACTAACATGTATTTACTCCCATATGATCTACAGCTCACTATAATTGCGCCAAACAGCACGAAATTCCTCACGGAATGTGTTCAAACGAGCTTTCAGGTTAGGTGTTCTCAAGCTTGCATGAAGGAGAGTGACTGAGAGAGAGAGAGAGAGAGAGAGAGAGAGAGAGAGAGAGACATATGAAAATTAAAAAAAATATACACACAGGATAAAAAATCATTATAACGGGAAGCATGACATTACCAAGAAGGCCAACAGCAAAAGCCCACAAGACAGTAATAAGGCCACAAAAGACGAACCAAAATATGAAACTAACTGGAGAAAAAACAAATGTGAAAACAATTGTTTACCTTATGAATTACAAACATTTAAATTATACACGAGAAAGAAACCATAGGAGAATTACTGAAGTCTTCCACTACCTGTTGAAAATATCAAGACAAATACCCATCGAGGCTGTCCACATATATGTATAGCTCTTTTGGAAGATGGACGCCCTCGAATAACAGGCCTAAAATATATTATTATATATATGACATTCTAGTAAGAAGCAGTAAAAAATAGAAATTCCAACGTTACAATTGTACTTACGTATGGGAAGGTCTCATTTTAGCAGCTAAATGTGGAGAAAACTGCCTGACTGTTCTTGTCACTTTTTCACTGAAAGTACTTGCAAAGCTGTAGGAACAGATCTTAGCATTATGGAGAAGAACAAAGAAATAACTACTTAAAACTTTAGAAAATCATAGAACAGCACCAGCTTTGCTTATGGATAAAGAAGAGCAATTAGATAGAGGGAGAAGAAAAAGTTGGCAGCATAAGTTTTTCTTTATAACATGCAGAAACAGAACTATGCTTTGAGAACATGAGTGTCTGAATGTAACTCTATGATCTGAGCCTCGATTTTTCCCAGCCACATGTAACCATCTTATGCCTTTAAATCCACCCAAATCCCACATCAAAAGATGAAATTAAAAGGAGAAACAAATAAAAACTCCGTCAATGAAACATTACAAGAGCAAAAACTTTACTGCAGAATCTCCGTGAAGCATGCTAGGATTTATTTTAACTTTTGCATTAAACTACTTAGTTCCGTCTCTTTATCAGTTAATTCGGTATCGTTTATTAATTGCTTATATTAAGGGTAGTCCTTCCCCCAGGTGCGCCGTCAGTCTTATGATCCCTTTCAAAGCCGGTTAAACCATCAGGCTCGACTAAGAAATCCATGCCAGAGACTCCTCCTAGTAACCATCCCCGAAATCCAGGGAGGTGTTCTTGAAGACATGGCGGGCTCCAAGCTACACCCTTCTCTGCTACCAAATCATAGATCTTCCAGAGAAGACCAAAGCGAATGAGCTCACTCGATTCGCGTCTGATCCTCCATTCTTTCTCATAGACTGATGCAGAAAAGAAGTCACTTAAGGAAACATCCGGTGAATTCGCGACACTCCAGTACCAATGGACGTACCCAAGCCAATCCTTCATCCAGTTCCTGAGCAAAGACCACTCAAGGGAGTCCCGGACTCTTTTTTGTTGGAAATAATTCATCAGGAGCCACCTTTAAATCCGAAGGTTTCATCTCGGAACGGAAGGAGATAATGAAACCTCGAAGATAAGGAAGCGAAAGCTCACTCTGCCAATTTTATTAAATATCTTTTTTTAGCCAAAATATCGTATTGCACAAAATTACTTGTGCTCATAAAATATCTTTCTAGCAATTTGACCAATTTTTTTCAAGTAATAACTGTGCCAACATGTTATGACAAGGGAGAGAGTTAAGTTGGAAAAAAAATGATAAAGAAACAGATCTTATAGTGAAGTTGACAAAAAATGTTCTCGCCTTATGCAAGAATGATCTTACAGAACAGGCCTAAGTTGAACTGCCTTATTTTGATACTTTTGTCTAAGATCGTGTTTGGCTAAGCTTTCAGGCTAAAAGCTCATCCTAGCCCTCATTATATAGCGAGGGTTTAACCTGATCTTTATGTCTTTGACTAAAAAGTTTGGTTCCTTAACGTGTAGTGTAGTGCTTTAGTCCTAGGGGTCGATTTAAATACAAGAGATGCAGGAATTTTTCAATCATAACCTATTTGCCTTTTCTATCTATTATGCTTTCTCGAGAATCCGAACTTATTCTTCCAAATAACTGAACTGCAAAACATGTACTTCAATGTAAGTCAAACTCCACTCCATATTACACAGTTGTGAGAAATATGGTTCTAGAAGGGGAAAATTGGGAACAAATAATGTGAAAAACATGCACCAATTAATGTTCCTTTATGAATTATAAAACCAGATAAACACTCAAAAGATATCATGATTCCTCCAATAGATTATTAAAGTACAATCAAACTTGTAGTTGCGAATTTCCTAGATGAAAGAAATATTTATTTGACATATCCAAACATTTCATTCATTATAAGCTATTAAGCCACTATCTTCAACTATACCGTAATCAGAGACTAATAGGTGGTACAGTTCACTCGAAATAACCAAATTATTGCCTCCAACAGAGAGAGATGATTATAAACCAGCTATGATAGAATCAGTAAAATCTCAAAATGATAGGCAACACCCAATTGACCAACTATGAGAAATGATAGTCTAAAAAGCAAAATTAGTAAGATTTAGTGATTAATGATTATACTTGTGGATTTGATTCAAAAGCATCACATATAATGATATAAATATCACGGTAGAACTGCATACCTATCATTCAAAAAAGCAATGCTTAGAGCTGTTAATAGGGCAGCTACAATAGCAAGTGGCCTCCTGAGAAATCCCAAGCCTGAATTGAACAATAGTCAATATACATGCATAAATCTATTAGCACCCGTAAGCTAAAATAAAACTTATAAGTGCAAGCTTCTATAGAATGAGTAAAAAACACCATATTCAGCTGTCTTACCAAGAATAATCACAATCATTATGAAGTAATTGGTTCGATAGCTGCAATAACCATAGATTATATCAGTAAATGTAAGTAAATAGATAAAAATCCAAATTAACCCACTACAAATAAACAATTTCCAATCAAAAGAAAACAAAACAAATCATATCACACATAAATTATAAACCTAAACGTCTTACAAAAAAAAAAAAATTTAGTTTCTCTTCCTCTTCAGATTTAATAAAACTAAAATAAATAGTACAGATCAATTAGTCGACAACTCGATAATCACAGAAAGCATTAAGCTCGAAACACAAAAATAAATAAATATTCCACAGGCTCACACACACATGTAGATATAAATAATGGAGGAACGTACTAGTAGAGATTACACTTGAGGCGACTGTTCCATTGGGAATAAGAATGGGGGACAGTGAATCTGGAGAAGAATTCCGAGAGAGGCCGAGGCGGAGATGACCAATCCACTTCGCGAAGCGCCTCGATTAGATCCTCTGCCGTGACGTTGCTCCAATCCATTTTACTACTAGGAAATTTTCAGTTATGCTTTAATCGATCAGATATTTATCTGCGCGAAACCCTAGGTGAAGAAATTCAAGAAAAAACCACGAATTCAACACGAAAAAGGAGAAATAAGAAAAGTTTCCTTCGGAATAGTATTTGAATCGATAGTCCGTGAAGTCAGCTAATGAATTTGGCTGCGAAATGTAAAAGTAAAAATGGTTGGAGAGAACTAGGAATTGCAATGTGTGATGATGATTATTACTTACGGAATAGAAATGGCAATATTAGTCCGAGGAGCCGTGAGAGAAAAGAAAACGAAAAATTATTATGTCTGAGCCCGGGTTCGAACCGGGGACCTCTAGTGTGTGAGACTAGCGTGATAACCAACTACACCACCCAGACCCGATGGATAGGTGGATGTAATCATTTTTTATATTAGGGTCCGTTTGATTGTAAGATGAAAAATGAATGACAAGAAAATGTTTTACGGAGAAAAATTTTTCATAGAAATTATTTTATTGAGAATTGTAATTAATTGTGTTTAATTTATATAATTTTCTGTGGAAAATGTTTAAAGCTTGGAGTCTGTTTGGCTTCTTTTTTTTATGAAAATTGTTCGTTAAAGTGATAATTTTTTTTTTAATATTGGGTCTAGAATTTATTTCAATTACCAAAAATTAAAAAATAAAAAAATTGAAAAAAAAAAAGTAATCATACCATATACCATTCGTTTGACTTTGTTTTGCATGGAAATTGTTAATAAAAGTGAAAATCTTTTTTATCATTGTGTCTAGAATTTCTTCCAATTGTCAAAAAAAACTTGAAAAATATTTACCCACCAAAACATCAATAATTTATTTTCCTCAAAAATATGGAAAAGTTGAAAAGTTGAAAAATATTTTTCCCGGGAAAATTTTGTCTATCAAACACTACAAAAGTTAAAAAATGAAACCATGAAAAACATGAGGCCAGGAGGTCATAGTCCTTGTAATGGCACGGTGATGTAGCACATAAGAAATTAATAAATAAATTAGCACGAACTTTGGTGTAGATCAGGATTAGGCATTGACACCCTTAACCCTGTTTAATACACATTAAAATGAAAAGAATGTATTTTTTTGTGATATGATGGTGAATATGTGATTAAAAAAGAAAGAAAAGTTATTGATGTGATGTAAAATATTATTTATTGAAAAACATATTGTTAAAAATGAGTAAATGAATGTGAATGAAAATTATAATATGACTCAAACATGGACTTATTAGAGAGGTCACAAGTTCAGCCCCTGTTTGGTACAAATTAAAATTTTCATTTTCATTCTACTACTCATTTTCAACAACACGTTCTTCAATAAAATAATATTTTTCATCACATCAATAAATTTTCCTTCTTTTTTAACCACATATTATCAATCAATTTACTATTCTAGATTACATTCTCCTAAAATAAAAGTACTCAAACACACTCAATTTGTGAGAACGCTACCCTGATAACATGTGCTATAGCGTATAAAAAAATAGGGTAATTAATACGTAACGTTTTTATCTTTCACTATTATTGAAGAGAACGTTCTTATTTTTTATTTTTGACATTTTCACCATTATTTCCATCTTTCATTGAGTAAAAAGTCATTTTCATTTATTTTCTCAATTAAAAATTATGAAATGACGAATATACCACTTTTTAAATAAAACAAAATGAACAAATTAATTACAGGCATAGTCCCAAATTTAAAAAAAAAACACAAATGGGTATTAAATAAATTATTTAAATGGTAATTAGCATATAATATCCCTACATTTCACTATAAAACGACTATACATTTCATTGATTTTGGCATTTTCATCATTAGTTATATATTTGATTGTGCAAACCATCATTTATATCCATTATCATTCAATTTCTCAATAAAGAGCTGTGAAATGACGAATATACTATCATATTTAAAATTTAAAAAAAAAACTAAAAAATTAATTGCGTACATAGTCCCATTTTTTTTTTGAAAGTACAAACGAGCCCCAAATAAATTATTAGAATATTAGAAATTAGATTTTTTTTTAAAAAAAAAAAGTGCAAACGAGTCTCTTATAAATTATTAAAATGTTAGAAATTAAAAAAAAATCTTTTTTTAAAAAAATTCAAATAGGATGATATATTTATCATTTCACGACTCTTTATTGAGAAATTGAATGAAATGTGTAAAAATGATGGTTTGCGTAATCAAATATGTAATTAATGGTAAATGCAAAAAATGAAATAAAATGTATAGACGTTCTTCGTAATAATAGTGGAAAGTATGGATGTTATGTGTTAATTACCATTTTAATTATTTATTTAAAACTTATTTGCGCTTTTTTTTAAAAAAAAATTGAAACTATAGTTACAATTAATTTTTTTTTGTTTTTCCTTTTATTTTATTTAAAGAGAATTGTATATTTGTCATCTTACAATTATTAATTAAGAAAATTGATGAAAATGATATTTTATGCAATGAAATGTGGAAATAAGGGTAAAATTGTCAAAAAAAAAATGAAAGATAAAGACGTTTTCTACAATAATAGTAAATGATTGGGATGTTATATGCTAATTACCCTGAAAAAGAATAATGTTATTTCTAATGAATACTACAATAGTCACCCTACTCACATACATGTAACGCTTTGTTATTTGATATATTGATTTGATAATTTTTTATTGTTCCATGTATCAAATAACAAAATGCCAGGTGTATGTCATAAGATGATTACCTTTGATCTTCAATATGAAATAGCATTATTCTAAAAAGAAAAAAAAAAACTTGAGTAGTACGAATCAAGTCCAGCTTTACAAATTGTGTCCAACAAAAATGCCAGAATTTCATAGACATACGTGTCAGATGATGCCATATTATGCCGATAAAAATCTATTTTTCAGTAGATTTTTGTTTTTTAAAATTGATATATTGTGTAATTGAATAGTAGGACGTTCCATGATACATGTATTTAAAATTAATTGTAATTTTTTTATTTGAAATTTTAATTTGATTTAAACCAAATATATTGTTGACACACTAAACGTGCATCCCAAATTAAATAGCCCAAAGAATGAAATTCAATTGGGAAGTCCAGAATAAAAGTCCAAATATGATCATTGATGGATGTAGTGGAAGTCTACAAACACCGTAACATCATCGTCCAAGCTTGCAAGACGTCCAAAATTTGAGTGAATGGAATACCTTACAATCACCAAGAGTGATGACCCATTTCTCGCCCAAACCTTCAAATCGTCTAGGGTTTTAGCGAACATAAAATATTATGGTTATCCGGGATGATGGTTGTTGAAGCAGTTATTGAGCAATCTTATCACATTCCACAATTTAAGAAACTCAATTGAAAGCGGTTGAACGACAAAGAGTAGAGACGGCAGTTCCACGACCATTTAGCCACCATAAAGAAAACGGGTAGTTATAGAGCAATCAAGCAGGAGTATAAAAGGGGAGAGACGACATAGAAGGAGAAAAAAGATCAAACACTCTTAAACAGAGAACGTGTAATTTTTATTATCTTTATTTTCACTGTATTTAAACTTTCAACTATTCTGTGTGCTTGTGCTTCTTGGAGGCATTTTGTTTTCTCGGCCATTGTGAATTTTCAATAAAACACTCCTTTTTTTGGACTTTGTCTCAAGATGTTTGTCTCTTACACAATCATCTGAGTTTTTCTTTAATTGTTAGCGAGGTCCGACTTTCTGTGCGAAACACATATATACTTTTCTCTATGTTCATTAATTTTTTAATATAATAATTAAGAATACCATATTTGATTTAGATCGTTGGTATATAAATTATCGACCCACTAGTAAATAACAAATGCAACAAGAAAATAATTCGTGCACAATAAAATTTTATTCAATTAATTAGTAAGATATCTCTATTCAATTTTTAGGGACACTACATTGACATCATAAAATCGACAGAGCTATTTTCAAAGCATGAATCGCTACGTGGACCAATACTAAAAAGTAGTAACAAATGAGTAATAATAATGTTATATACACATGATGAAATGATTGTTTTCCTTTTTTTTCCTTAGTTGCCTGCGTCAATTGGGAATTATTTCCGAACTTTAATTTGTCTTGTTTTGTGCTCATCGGGTGATAAAAGCCCTTTACAATCGATATTTAGAGTGAATTGATTTGAATAAAATTACAAGTCAGCTTTTGTCTCCAACAAATTGTTAATAGCCGAATCGGCAATTATTGATATTATCTCATGATGATGAAAAATGTTCTAGAATCTCGAATTACTTTATATTAATCTCCTTTAATTCCGATCATTACAATTTGACAACAAAATTCAATTATGATGATTAATATTCCTAATTTATTTAAAATCTCTTTCAAGTAGATTAAATATATTTTTATACGTGACCTAATTATATTTCTATGATAGATGTGAATATAAAAAAATGCACTGAAAATTTGATCACGTAAAACATAGCTTTATATTTATATTTCTATCGGACTCTATAATAATTAACACTATATCTAGCTTATTTTCAATGTTTCGAATAAGGTTGGACAAAACTCCCGAACTGAACCGAGCAGTTCTTTATAAGTTAAATACACGAACATGTATTTGAATCGAGAACTGATATGTTTGGGTTGGTTCTCGGTTCTAGACCAACAACTGAGGGACCGAATAAGAATCGAATCTAAATAATTTTTTTTAATTTTTTATATTGAATTAATTAAATTATTTTAAATATTTCTAAACAAATTAGCAAATGAATTAAACAAACCGGCCAAATTAATTTTTTGTTAGCTCAATATTTGAGCTTTATCCTTCCTCTTTCATTTCTAATTTCATTTAGTAAGCAGTACACTCACTCCCGTTTAAACCCAAATCATTTGATAATTTTAAAACACACACCCCCATTTCCAAATCAATTTTGAATCTCTTTCATTTCACAGACGGCGGTAGCTACTGACAGAAGTGGCTCTGAGAGCGCGCGAGTTGAGCGACCGCACAAGGCCTCAAAAATTGTAGGGGCACCAAAAATAAATTTGTTATAGTTGTATATTTATTTATAATTAAATATTTAAAATATATGTTAATTTTAAAATATAAGATTTTTATTATTAAGCATAAGATATTAAAATTAAGAATATTGTGACTAACTAATTATAATTTTCTAATTTTATTGAATATAATATTTTTAAATAGTATTCCTACCTTAAATATAATATTCTTAAATATAATAGTATTTTTAATATAATATTCTTAACTAATGTGAGGAGAAGGGGAAAGTGGATCCAACCAGCCAGAAAAAGGAAAAATGGAGCGAGGGCCAGTGAAGAAGGAAACGAACCGTCTTTTTGGAGAAAAACATCTTCAGATATGGGAATTCTCTCTTTTTCTTACGCGGTGATTGACAATTCATTTTTTCAATTAAACCCTCGTTGAAAATCTGAATTACCTGTTAATTTTCTCTATTATCTCTTGTGATTTCGTTGATTTGAATTCGCTTTGCAAGAACTTGTTAAAATCTGAATTCACTTTGTCTGAACGTGAGGACTGATGATTGAGGAAGTGCGACATAATTTTCCTCCAGAGAAGATGAACACTTACAAGTGAGTTTTTGTTTCCTCGACATATTTTCCTTAAATCTGCTAATGAAATTGATTCATTGAATGTTTACTACCATTTGACTCTCTTTTCGTTTAATTGGTGGTGATACACAAGTTTTTGAAGAATCAAGATTGTTTTAATTGCTTATAAGATTTTGCCAATTTAATCTTTAATCAGGTGCTATCTTCTATTTTTTTTTTATCTCCTTTGAACATTATATGCTTTCAGCTTTTATAGTTTTTACTGTTGTCATCATTCATCAAATTGAAGCTGTTGATACCAAAAATCGTACATGTTGATCCCGAGGTTGACGACTGAGCACGAGCACGAGCAAGGTCCTCCGGTACCTGAAACAAAGGCAACGAGGTGTGTCCTCGTCGCCCCTCCGATGCTTAAGTCAGAGAGAGATTTTGAGAAAAGATATGTGCTTGTAAAATTATGTGAATGAAAGAACATACCTGAAAAATGATCCAAGGCTCCATATTTATAGAGCTAGGTAGTAGTGGACTCCTGGTAGGACTCATCACCTTATTTTTAGGAATTATTGTTGAGATGAATGTTGGATTGTGACTAGAAGTCTAATTCTTCCTGATTTGAAGTGTTCCTCAAGGTAAGACTCCTTTAGGACCTATGATTCCTCAATTGAGGTAATTGTATATGGCTAGAGTCCTTTCAGGATAAGGACTAGCAACTCTCGATCACGGAGCACTTCGAGGATTTGGCTAAGGCAAAATCTCGAGCACATACCCCCGAGGACTAATAAAGTGATTTTGGAGACATTCTGGAGGGTCCATCCTCGAGGTATCTCGAGGACTATACAAGCTCGAGGACTCGGATCCTATAATCGAAAAGGGAGAACCATGATAGTCCTCATGCTCGAGGTATCCATAATAATGACCACATCAGTGGCCCCCGTGCATCCATTCCTAAAGCTCGAAAGTTAGGTGTGGATGCATATGAGCTTGAGGACTACATAATTAATTAACTTTTTGACAATGTCTTGAGCTCGAGGACAATGTAATCAATTAATTTCACAAGTCTTGAGCTCAAGGATAACTCATGTAATAATGCAGTCATGAGCTCGAAGATTGCTCATGTGAAGTCATGAGCTCGATGATAGCTTATGTAAAAATTAAGTCACGAGCTTGAAGATAGCTCATGTAATAATGAAGGCCTGAGCTCGACGATAGCCCATATAATAATGAAGTCATGAGCTCGAATATAGCTCATGTAATAATGAAGGCATGAGTTCGACGATAGCTCATGTAATAATAAAGTCATGAGCTCGATGATGGCCTATGTAATAATTGAGTCATGAGCTCGAGGATAGCTCATGTAATAATGCAATCACGAGCTCGAAGATAGCTCATGTAATAATGAAGGCATGAGCTCGACGATAGCTCGTGTAATAATAAAGTCATGAGCTCGATGATAGCCCATGTAATAATTGAGTCATGAGCTCGAGGATAGCTCATGTGAAGTCATGAGCTCGAGGATAGCTCATGTAATAATTAAGTCACGAGCTCGACGATAGCTCATGTAATAATGAAGGCCTGAGCTCGACGATAGCCCATATAATAATGAAGTCATGAGCTCGAATATAGCTCATGTAATAATGAAGGCATGAGCTCGACGATATAGCTCTGTGAAGTCATGAGCTCGAGGATCGGAGCTCATGGGAAGTCATGAGCTACGATGTAGCCAATGTAATAATTGAGTTATGAGCTCGAGGATAACTCAAGTTATAATTGAGTCAGGAGGCTCGACGAATAGCTATGTAATAAATTGGAAGTCTAGCTCGAAGATAGCTCAACTTTATCATGTGAAGTCTTATGAGCTCTGACGATTAGCTCATGTAATAATGAAGTCATGAGCTCGATGATAGCCCATGTAATAATTGAGTTATGAGCTCGAGGATAACTCAAGTTATAATTGAGTCATGAGCTCGACGATAGCTCATGTAATAATGAAGTCATGAGCTCGAAGATAGCTCAAGTTATCATGTGAAGTCATGAGCTCGACGATAGCTCATGTAATAATGAAGTCATGAGCTCGAAGATAGCTCATGTAATAATTGAGTCATGAGCTCGAGGATAGCTAAAGTTATAATTGAGTCATGAGCTCGACGATAGCTCATGTAATAATGAAGTCATGAGCTCGAAAATAGCTCATGTAATAATGAAGGCATGAGCTCGACGATAGCTCATGTAATAATAAAGTCATGAGCTCGATGATAGCCCATGTAATAATTGAGTCATGAGCTCGAGGATAGCTCATGTGAAGTCATGAGCTCGAGGATAGCTCATGTGAAGTCATGAGCTCGATGATAGCCCATGTAATAATTGAGTCATGATCTCGAGGATAACTCAAGTTATAATTGAGTCATGAGCTCGACGATAGCTCATGTAATAATGAAGTCATGAGCTCGAAGATAGCTCATGTAATAATTGAGTCATGAGCTCAAGGATAACTCATGTAACAATGCAGTCATGAGCTCGAAGATAGCTCATGTGAAGTCATGAGCTTGAGGATAACTCATGTAAAAATTAAGTCTTGAGCTTGAAGATAGCTCATGTGAAGTCATGAGCTCAAGGATAGCTCATGTAAAAATTAAGTCATGAGCTTGAAGATAGCTCATGTAATAATGAAGACATGAGCTCGACAATAGCTCATGTAATAATAAAGTCATGAGCTCGATGATAGCCCATGTAATAATTGAGTCATGAGCTCGAGGATAGCTCATGTAATAATGCAGTCACGAGCTCGAGGATAGCTCATGTAATAATTGAGTCATGAGCTCGAGGATAGCTCATGTAATAATGAAGTCATGAGCTCGAAAATAGTTCATGTAATAATGCAGTCATGAGCTCGAAAATAGCTCATGTAATAATAAAGTCATGAGCTCGATGATAGCCCATGTAATAATTGAGTCATGAGCTCGAGGATAGCTCATGTGAAGTCATGAGCTCGAGGATAGCTCATGTAATAATTAAGTCACGAGCTCGACGATAGCTCATGTAATAATGAAGGCCTGAGCTCGACGACTCGGGTACCTATGACACAGTCTCGAGCTCGAGGACTATTCGATGAAATTCTGTCCAAGACTTATTTTGGACTGGTCGAGCTCGAGGTAGATTTTTAAGGTGTTCGTTTGTGGTATGTTTTGATGTTCCTGCGCATGATAAGGCTTTTTGTGAGATCATGCTCGTAGTCTCGGAGGTGCCTACGCGTGACAAGGTTTTGATGAGATCATGCCCATAGCATGTCTCGGTGAGTGCTCATGGCATGTTTCAAGGTGTTTGCTCATGTCATACCATGAGGGCCCGCTAGTGGCGGGACTTTTGGAGAGCATGCCCGTAACATGTCTCGAGGTATGCTCATGACATGTTTGAGGTTATTGCTCGCACTATGTCATGAGGGCCCGCTAGTTGCGAGATTTTTGGAGAGCATGCCCGTAGCATGTCTCGAGGTATGCTCATGACATGTTTGAGGTGATTGCTCGCACTATGTCATGAGGGCCCGCTAGTTGCGGGACTTTTGGAGAGTATGCCCGTAGCATGTCCTGATGGTGCCTGCGCATGACAGGACTTTAGGGTGCTTGCGCGGGGCAAGGCTTTGATGTTCCTGCAGCATGAACTACTAAAAGAAAAATGTGGGGGTCATGCAAGCCCGATCAAATGCAAGCCCAAAATAATAAACAAAGTTAAAGCAGAATTAATTATATAGACAAGGTGAGGACTACTACCACTTGATTATACCAGTCGTAGGTTTGTTATCTCCTCCTGATCCTGAGGTCCTTCCTTCGATGTAATCATTCCTTGGAGTGTTAGGGGTGAACCCTATCGTTCCTTTGGTATTCTGTTGTAGTCCTGTCGTGTTCCCATCCAGTATGATCCGAGCGAGCTCTCCTGAGTCCGCAGTAACCAATCTCGAGGTCGAGGATACTGGGGACATGCCCGAGGCCCCCAGATCCACCGTTTTCATATGCATCACGATATCCTGAGCACGATCATCATTCACGAACCATCGTTCCCTGGATATTCTGCAGTAGTCTAGCCGTAATGTCGTCTTGTATAATTCGAGCGAGTTTATCCGAGGCCATGGTAACCAATCTCGAGGCCGAGGCTACTAGGGGTATGCCCGGGCCCCAGATCCACCATTGTCATGAGCATCACGGGTATCTCAAGCTCGAGCATGAGCTATGATACTTCTTGGTTGAGCTAGTGTTGGTGCTTGTGCTGGAGGTTGTGGAGTATTTCTTTGAATAAGTAGTTGAGTTAGCTTTGTAACTTGCTGACGTAGTTCTTTGAATGCTCTAGCAGCAACCACTGCAGGTTGATGAACTGGTATTGCTGATGATTCTTCTTGATGGACTGGGGATTCCGTGCCAGGGGGTTTGTTTGGAATGGATGAGCTTATCGGAGGAAGACCTGAACGTGTATTCACCATGACTTTTGGTAGCGATTCCCACAGACGGCGCCAATGTTGATACCAAAAATCGTACATGTTGATCCCGAGGTTGACGACTGAGCACGAGCACGAGCAAGGTCCTCCGGTACCTGAAACAAAGGCAACGAGGTGTGTCCTCGTCGCCCCTCCGATGCTTAAGTCAGAGAGAGATTTTGAGAAAAGATATGTGCTTGTAAAATTATGTGAATGAAAGAACATACCTGAAAAATGATCCAAGGCTCCATATTTATAGAGCTAGGTAGTAGTGGACTCCTGGTAGGACTCATCACCTTATTTTTAGGAATTATTGTTGGGATGAGTGTTGGATTGTGACTAGAAGTCTAATTCTTCCTGATTTGAAGTGTTCCTCAAGGTAAGACTCCTTTAGGACCTATGATTCCTCAATTGAGGTAATTGGATATGGCTAGAGTCCTTTCAGGATAAGGACTAGCAACTCTCGATCACGGATCACTTCGAGGATTTGGCTAAGGCAAAATCCCGAGCACATACCCCCGAGGACTACTAAAGTGATTTTGGAGACATTCTGGAGGGTCCATCCTCGAGGTATCTCGAGGACTATACAAGCTCGAGGACCCGGGTCCTATAATCGAAAAGGGAGAACCATGATAGTCCTCATGCTCCAGGTATCCATAATAATGACCACATCAGAAGCTTAAAATGTATCCTAGAAAAGACTGGATTGCTTTCCGAATACATATATTGCTTATAGAATATTATTGACAATTGTTGTTACTGTTGCATCTGCTGAGAGAAGTTTTTCAAACTTGAAGTTATTAAAATCTTATTTGCGATCAACCATGTTAAAAGAATGATTGAATGTATTAGCTTTGATATCTATTGAGCAAGATTTTCTAGAAAATATTGATTACAAAAGTTTAATTGCTAAATTTGCTTATAAAAATGCGAGAAGAAATATTTGTACAAGATTTGTTGCATTTCAAGCTTTACACGTGATTTTTTTATTGTTATTTCAAGATTTGCTTACATGGAATTGCACGAAGAGACTAGTGGCTTGGATGGTTCTTTGATGATGACATATGAATTTTGATGAAGTTCGAGAGATGCTTTTGAGCTTTATTTATATTTTTCTTATTCATGATATGTAAAAAAAAAAAAAAAAAAAAAAGAGCAAATATTTAAATATCATATTTTTGTGATGAAATAATATTATTGATTTTTTTTTAATATATGTTTTAATTACTTGAAAAGAGGCACCATTTTAAAATCTCGCAAAGGGCACCAAAAATCTTAGAACTGGCTCGGCTACTAATTAGATCTTTGAGTGCAGTATAAGCATTAAAATAGAATTTGAAGCTCATTCATTTCACCAGTGGGAGTAGCTACTGATTTTGGTAATTTTGTTTTTCATTTCTATTTGAGTTAAGACTCATGTATTCTTATCATTTTGATCAGTTACTTGGTTATATTGATATTTCTTTTCGGGGTTTCAACTTCTATTCTCTTTTAATTTCACTTCTTTGAATTTGGTATTGAGGCATTGTCTGTTGTTGATTTTCATCAGATTTTCAGCATAAATATGACCCTTTTTTTTCAATTGCTGACTCCACACCTCTCACATGTGGTCAAATGTTGCGGCTGTAGGTGTGTGCAACAGTTGAAATTTCAATTAAAATCTGCCAAAGAATCGGCTTCAGACACAGCTTGAATGTTTATTTTGGTTCTTGTTGCATTGCAGTTGGTCACTGATTGATTCGGTTGTTTTTTTGGTAATTGGGTTGGATTTTGATTTGTCTGCTTTGGAGTGTTGATATTTGATTGATGGATTTTTTTTTTTAAAGTATTCTTGGTATCTATATTCTTAATAGGAGTTTGATAAACTATTGTCAACTTTTTGGTATTTGTATACATTGAATTAATCTTATTGGACAGCTTGTTATTTATATATTTTTAAATGAGGCTACGTTAATTTATGAAAATTATGAATGAAAATGTCATTAGTTGTATTTATGTAATGTTGTTGTAAAAGTTTTAAAAATTTAATTATGGTACAGAACCGAATAAAATCGAATCGAACCGAACTCGAACGGTTCCATAATTATATTTGGACCCGACGATTTTATTTATTAAATACCTGAATTTTTTTGTTCGGTTCGGTTCGGTTCGGTCCGATCCATATCCAGCCCTAGTTTCGAAGGTGAAATAAGCAACAAAACTTATACAACTATTGCGCATATAAGTATAAAGAAAAATAAATCAATGTCAATCATTCAAAAGTTGAAAACGTATTTTGAACGTTAAAAGAATCTTAACACTAAAATAATCTAACACAACATAATGTTGGAATTAAATAAATAAAAGTGGAACGATATGACATAGAAATTGGCGGACCATGATTAGTTTTTTAAATGAAGTTGCTGTCTTCTTCCGTGTATGTGCGTATTTTTTTTTTCTGTCTTTTTCCGTGTATGCGTGTATATATATTTTATTTTTATTTTTATTTTTTGCGTAATTTACCCTCTTTTAATTCCCCAAGCCGCCGGCTTTTTAAGTGGAATTAGGAGTCCCTTGTTAGTCCAATTCCAACTCCTTTTTTCCAAGAATTATGTACCAAATAAATTACATAAAGTTTTACATAGTCAACACGTGACGACTCCCTATTAGAGGGGCGCCTAAAATTTTATGTAAGACATTTGGTACACGTAATATCTTCATTTTTCCAATATGTCGCAGCCCAACTTTTTATTTTCCAATTCCAACATCTTTTGTGCTGGAATTCCAATCATAGTCAAACCATGTTTAAAAGCCCACAAATGCACTAATTTATCTTCAAGGCCTCAATTCTTTTAAAATAATACAATTCAATCCTTGAGTCCCCGATTATTTTTTGCAACTCATGTTTTCTTTAATTTAATTCAAGTCCTTCAATTTTCAAAGTATGAAATTTGATCCTCCAACATTGCATCCAATAGCCAATTAAGCATTCTTTCTTTTTCAATTGCTAAATTGGTCCAACAATAAAATAAAAAAAATTAACTCAAGTTAAATAAAATTCAATACTTTGATGATATAAAATAATAGTAATATGGCACAAATAAGTGCATAAAGTGCGCTTATCAATTCAAATTATTCATGAAGTATTTAATTTTTATTTTTAGCAGGCTTTGTTCCTTGGGTGTTTGTTTCTTTCATTGTTGAATGAAATTTGATAAACCTTTCATAAGAGCCTCTCATTAGGGCTCTTTAATAACCCCATTCTCTATATTTTGAAAAGTTGATTATTCGAATGTAGAAAATCAAATTCATTCTCATTATAATAATTTTAACATCGGCATCTATCATTTCACAAAATCTCAAATCGTTTGTTCGAGATGCTTAAAGGGTATATTAGATAATTGGGAAAGCATTGAATCCCGGATTTGTTTTTGCAATTAGAAGCAAATTGCTACATGTTTATGCTTGGATATGTTTCAAAGTTTACATATTCTTTTGTAATATTGGCCAATGGAAATGGTGGCGTGGTATACCGACTGGCGACTGAGATACACATCGTGAGTACGAATAGTTCAGAGAAGGCAAACATTTAACAAATTGAAATTTCTGATTTTTTACTTAGAGGAGACACAATTAATCGCGAAATGGAGAATAAGGAGTTGATTTTAGAAACTTTTTCCTCTTTGATTTTTTCATTATTAATGTGTCGCCAAAGACATAATCTAGATGTTGAAAATTCTAGAATTTATATTAATTCAAAGTAAGAGATATCTAATATTTTTTTTTGTCTATTTACTTGGAATAATAAATCACGCATCACTCATTTAATATTATAGATGTACATTTTAAATTGATATTTTTTTTTTCTCTATATATTTAATTACTAAAGGTAGATAGATTATGTCGACATATAGACAAGTCCGCCTTAAAAGTATAGCCATCCACAATAATTAAAAGATTAAACATTTGCAAGTCAAATATAATGTCACAAACATGGCGGGTAAAATGTACCTAGTTGGTAATGTTGAGAGCTCTAGAATTTGTTCACTTTTACTATGCATGTGGCTGAAGTTGACTTAGGAAATGCCCTCGCATTGAGGGCGAGCCTATTGAACTTGAAGTGAATGAGGTTTGAGATGAGGCTACAATTGACTTAGGTGATGTTGAACTGATTGAAATTGAATTGGGCGATGCCCATATATTGAGGGGTGAGCTTGTTGAAGTAATTGAAGCATGTTTGATGTCAAGACTTGAATTCAGGTCTTTTGACGGGGTTTAATATCATGTATTTATATAAATTTTGTATTTAACCGACAAGATATTAGAAAAAAACAAAAATATGTATTCATATTTTGTTTCCTACTATAGTTAAAACACAAAAAGAGTTTTACAATTGACGAAACATGAAAAAATTTAATAAGCACAAGATAGTAGAAACATTAGGGTGGTGTAGTACATGTACGAACTATCGATTATACCCTGTAATTACACTAAAATCTCGTAGCATGATGATGGCTCATTTGAGAGCATCAACTTAGAATTTTACTACTCTTTTGAGATCTAAACCGATCGATTGAATTGATACAACACTAAGTTGTAAACGTCTTTAATGCCAACCTTATTAAAATGTATAATCCAAGTCCTTAACAAGTTGATTGTCGTTTTCATGTTTTAGCAAATGGAGTTTTTGTTCGTAATAATAATTAAAGTATTCAAACATAATGATCACGACCAAGGCGGCTTGCCAATTATTTGCATTAATAAACTGGGAAATACCCAATCCAATTTTTCTCCACATCCTATCATTTACTAATGAAGACCCGATATTTTGCTCATTTCTAAAGAGGTTTCATGCCAGTTGCAGATTCCATTTTCATAGTATGACCAGAGCTATTTCAAAAATGAGAGACCAAACTCTTAAATTTCATTTCCTCCTCTTCTTACTAATCACCATGTCACTTTTCCATTCTGCAAATTCAAAGTCTATTAATTTAAGAAGGGGTGCTTCTATATCTGTAGAAGGCGACACCATCATCACCTCCTCAGATAATTCATTTACCTGTGGCTTTTACGCATTGCCCCGTAGCAATGCCTACTGGTTTGCCATTTGGTTCACCAATTCTAAAGACAAAACAGTTGTTTGGACAGCCAACCGGGACAGGCCAGTCAGTAGCCGGGGCTCAAGAGTATCTATACGGGGAGATGGAACCATGGTCTTGACAGATGTTGATGGCAGCGTTAAATGGCAGACAAATACAACCAGTACTGATGTTGCTGCAGCTGAGCTTCTTAATACAGGAAACCTCGTTTTGAAGAATCTACGAGGCGATATTCTCTGGCAAAGTTTTGATGTTCCTACTGATACTCTTTTACCTTCTCAAACATTAACCAAGAACAAAAGATTGACATCATCATTAAGAAAAGGAAGTTTCGAACCAGGTTACTTCAATTTATATTTTGGTGCAGACAATGTTTTGACATTAATCTCTGATAGCCCTGAAACATCTAGCATCTACTGGCCAGATCCTTATTATGATATCTATACGAATGGAAGGACAAACTATAACAGTAGCAGAATAGCATTTTTAGATGATATGGGCACGTTTCGATCTAGTGATAAATTTCAAGCCAATGCTTCTGATAAAGGATTTGGGATAAAAAGAAGGTTAACAATAGACCAAGATGGAAATCTTAGAATGTATAGTTTGAATAATTCAACAGGGCTATGGTTGATAACATGGCAAGCACTTTCACAACCTTGTCAAGTACATGGAGCGTGTGGAAGAAATGCGATCTGTGTTTATGCACCTATACCCAAGTGTATATGTACTCCTGGATTTGAAGTAAATAATCCAGGTGACTGGAGTGCTGGTTGTAAGCCTGCATTCAAAGAAACCCTCTCGAATTTGCAGGTAAAATTTGTGGAGATTCCCCAGACAGATTACTTTGGGTTTGATCTTGATTTCCAACCAGATTTTTCAATGGAGGCTTGCCGGGAACTCTGTTTAGGAGATTCCCGTTGCAAGGCATTTACCTACAGGACATGGGGAGAGGGACATTGCTATGTAAAAAGTTCACTTTTTAATGGCTTGATGTCTCCAGATTTTCCTGGAAGTACATACATAAAATTACCCAGGAGTGTGCAAATATCAAAACCATCAATTTTTCAGGGTTCCAGCAACACGTGTGAACACCGTGAAACAGAAATTCTGGTAGGTTCTCTTTCTAAGTATGAATCCACCGGAAGAATGGTGAGATGGGTGTATATCTACTCATTTTGCGGGGCCCTTGGAGCAATTGAACTAGTATTTATAGCATTAGGATGGTGGTTTCTATTCAGGAAGCGGGGTGTTCCAGCTTCGGTTGAAGCAGGGTATCGCATGATATCCAGCAATTTCACGAGGTTTAACTTCTGTGAACTTAAGAAAGCTACCAATAACTTCAGGGAAGAGCTAGGACGCGGAGGCTCCGGCATAGTTTATAAGGGTGTTTTGTCAGATGATAGGATGGTGGCAGTGAAGAGACTGGGAGATGTGTTTCAAGGTCAAGACCATTTCTGGGCGGAGATGAGAACCATAGGAAAGATCAATCATATAAATCTTGTGAGAATGTGGGGATATTGTTCAGAAAGGAGACACCGACTCTTAGTATACGAATATGTCAGCAACATGTCCCTTGACAAACATATTTTCAACTCAAATTTTCTGGGATGGAAACAAAGATTTGCAGTGGCATTAGGTACAGCCAAAGGTTTGACCTACCTCCACCATGAATGTCTTGAATGGGTTATCCATTGCGATGTGAAGCCAGAAAATATTCTTCTGGACAGCGAGTTACAACCCAAGATTGCAGATTTTGGGCTTGCAAAGCTGTTCCAGAGAGATGGCCCTGGTTCAGAAATCTCAAAAATTCGAGGAACACAAGGCTATATGGCTCCAGAGTGGGCACTAAACCTTCCAATTACTGCAAAAGTCGACGTCTATGGGTATGGAGTTGTAGTCCTTGAGATGATAAAGGGAATTAAGCTCTCAAATTGGGCAGTAGGTGATACAGACGACCACGAAATTCCCCTTAAAACTTTTGGCAGGACAGTGAAGGAAAAAGTTCAGTGTGGAAACTCCTCTTGGGTAGACAGCATAGTGGATCCAAGATTGGAAGGGAAGTTTAGCCGAAAACAGGCAGAAACATTGGTTAAAGTAGGTCTTTCTTGCGTAGAGGAAAACAGAAGCAAGCGCCCAACAATGGCTTCAGTAGTCCAAACTCTAATGGAATGCGAAGGATAAAGATGAAACAGAAACCCAAATCCCGACAAAGTGTGATTGCATTTCAGCTCCGATTGCTTGGTCTTTCAATTTTCTTTTCTGCGGATGTTCTCTTTTCTTCAAACATTGTTCGAATAGTTAGTTTTCGCAATTAAAGTTACTTATAGTTGGAATAATCTCTATTCTGCTTTATGTTTTAGCAAAC
The DNA here is from genome assembly GCA_019097785.1 of Fraxinus excelsior. Taxonomy (NCBI): domain Eukaryota; kingdom Viridiplantae; phylum Streptophyta; class Magnoliopsida; order Lamiales; family Oleaceae; genus Fraxinus; species Fraxinus excelsior. Next base: position 7,579,712 of record CM032626.1, read on the forward strand.
CTCAAAGAAAAGAATAATTCCCTGGAGCAGAGCCATGAATATTATTGAGTGCGAGCATAATTTAATCATCCCCATACTTTGAGCTTTCTACCATTGATTTAATGATGATAAAAATATAATCAATATTACGACAATACTAAAAATGATATAATTTATAGATTACACTTGCTCTTTACAAGTTTTCATACTTTAATATCGTTGTACAATGACTTTATTATCAATTTTCAAAAATACTAGGTATAAGCACGTTTGCTTAGTTTATATATAATTTTTTTTGGTTCATTAAATAATTAATGATGTAATGTTTATGTAATTGATAAATAATTACACATTGTGATATATTAATTTTAATTTGAATAGTGTTAAATTATAAATTAAAATGTATAAGATTGTGTTTCCTACTATTATATTATATTAAATTTTGTACTTAATCATGAACATTTTGTACATAATAAAATAATAGATAACATTATAATACAAAACCAAATAAATAAATATTTTTTCTCCATTGAGTTCAATGTACCTTACCAAATAAATTATTAGCATTTTTAAATTGATAATCTCCACATCCATTTTATTTTTTTAGTTTCATTTTCTTCTAGTGATTAAAATGTAGTAGTACAAAGCATTTTGCATTTCTCATTCATTTATTAATAATGTTCTAAAAGGCGTAATGCGTTGCGAGACATCGATGTTGAGAATCAAGAATCACAAGTTTAGGCGTGTCAATACAAAGAATAAGCGTCATAATGCCGTTTCGTATTTTTAATATTATTTTAATTATTTTAAGACATTAAATATATTTTTATTTTAAAAAATAGTTTTTTCTATATTATAAAAAAATAGATTTTTTACTATATCATAAAATCATTTAATATTTAAAAATAATACTTACTAAACATTTAATATAATACTATAATATTGCTAATTAGTGTTAGAAGAATTTTAATTTTTTTTATTAATTAAGAAACTAAACATGAGCATTAATCATATAATTTATACGAAAAGTCTGCGGATTTGATAATGGAGATGAAGGGTTTTGGTTCACAATCGAGAATGATTTCGACGTGAAGTCCATGGGAATTCAACTGGGGTCGAACCGAGTGCAATAAATACATAAAAATAATTCAAAGTAAATATATCTTTACTAATTGGATTCATTATCCTACAATTAGTCCCAACACTAAAAATTAAAAATAAATATGTTCAAATAGTTTACTTTGTTAAATTAAAATATTTTAAACTTATAGAAAATAATATCTAACATTAATATATTAATAATCAAGTGCAATTTAACTTAAATTTGAAAATTAAACAAATGACAGAATGAAAGTGAATATTACAATTTAATTAGTTGTAATTCAAAATCAAATTAGTCAATTAGACATACATTTGAAAATGATTTTGATGAGCATTTTAACATTTTTTTGTTTTTGTCACTATCCCACATTGGAAGTTTATAAAACTATTGAAGTTAAGAGCATATATAAAATGCACAATCGCACATTGGAAGTTTATGAAACATTTGAAGAGAAGTGTATCTATAAAATGAGCATGACATCCAATACTTCTCCATGGGCCTTAGAATTGTAAATTTTGAAACTCAATAATGGAGTTAACAAATTTTAAACTAAAAAAAAATAATCTTGAAAACCCCGTCAAAACCGTGACCAGTTCGACAGGTTTTAACCGATTTTGTAAATAATCAAAGTTAACCGGTTTTAACTGATTTTGTAAACTTAAATGTTTTGGCCCGATTTTGGACCCGGTTCTTGGTTTCACCAGTCGAACCAGTCGGATCGGGTCGGGTTTGACAACATTGAATAGTACAAAACATTTTGCATTTCACATTTATTTATTATTAAATAATGGAATTCCAACGGACACAACATCAATGATCATAGCTTAATTGCTATTTAAAGGAAACAATAAAACTAACGGTGAAAATAGATTTTCCGTTAAAACAACAAATTCCGTTAAATTTTTCATTAAAATAAGAATTTTCGTTTCTTAGGCACTTTATATATATAGAAGATGTCTTTTTCTATATAAACAATTGTGCTATCATTCATCTACTCATCACTCATCCGTTTGCACAATCTATCATTTACAATACTCATTGCAGATTATAATGTGATAGCAATTGTGCTATCATGATATTTAGGCTGACAATGACCCTTTACAATGTATATTTTTTAAACTTGATCTCGGATATTAGTTAATCCCAAATTGGTATCCTTAGTCTAGATCAGTGGGGAATTGTGCAACATCAAAATCTATTTTATTTGATCTCTCTCCATCAACATTTTCTACAATGGATGTCATTTCAAAGAATCTCTTCATTTGATATCTTAAGAAAACGATAAATCACAGTACGCTTAGAACGAACCAATTGATAACGATTTTTGCACTTAGGTTGTGTTTGAGTCACATTATTTTGAGAGAATATATTCTAGAATAGTAGATTGATGAATAATGTGTGGTTGAAAAAGAAGAAAAAATTATTGATATGATGAAAAATATTATTTTATTGAAGAATGTATGGTTGAAAATGAGTAGAAGAATAAAAATGAAAATTTTAGGGCCTTTTTGATTTGTCCAACTTTCCATGAAATTGGAAATGGAATTCCATCTTTGTCCAAAAATGAGTGTTTGATTAGCTGGATTTTCTAGGCAATGAATTTTCTTGCTTTTGTCCACACGCACACCAATTCAATGATTTTGTGGAATTTGGGTTCCCACCAATTTGGTGGGAATTCATTTTCCATTTTTATTTTGGGCTAATAATAATAAATTTCATAACCAATTGTAAAAAAAAAAAATTACTTTAATAAATAATTTTTATGTAAAACGAAGTCAAACGAATACTAAACTTTGATGAAAAATGATTTTATTAGGAAATTTTTTTTTTTCGTTTTTTTTTTTTTTACTTTTTGGCAATGGAAACAAATTTTATAACTAATTGTGGAAAAAATTATTACTTTAATGGATAATTTTCATGTAAAACAAAGTCAAACGAACACAAAATTTAAAAATTTTTCGGTTGAAAAATTATACCAATCAAACACACTAATTTAACAATTCCCTACAAAACAATTTCTAGACAATTACTTTCCCTGAAATTCATTTTCTTTCCACCCATTTTCCACCCTTGCAATCAAACGGACCCTTGATGTGTACCAAATATGTGCTTAATTAATCAGCCTTTCAAGTCAAATAAAGCAAAATCTATTCTCGGTTGGGTCGATTCTATGTACCCAAATCACTAAATCAACCTCCATACCATTACCATACATTCAAATCACACACATTAACAACTTTGCTCAAAGTCATTAAGTCAAACATATTACCCCCACACAATTAAATCTCTACTCAAATATTCAGAAAATAAGCACTCAAATAGAGGTAGAACATATTTATTTTGCATAAAAATATGGGGCATTATTAAAAATGGCCTGTTGACTTTTAAAATTTTTGATTTTCGTTAAAAAGTCAATTTTACCCTTAATGAAATAGGCATTATATTGCAAAATTAGTCCTCATACTTAGAATAGTTTTATTTTTTCTGTTTTTATTCTTCTTCACTATATATTTCATTCGAATCTGATTTTTCTTCAAAAATTTCTTCATCAGTTTCTATTTCTTCAAATTTGACTTCTTCACATTCATCTCTAATTTGTTCAAAATCGGTAATTAGTACTCTAACTTTCTTTTTTGGACATTCAGTGCTTATATGTCCTTCTTCATTACAATTCCAACATTTACATCGTTTTTTATCTAATAGTTTTTTATTATAAGATTTATATTTTCTTTTGAAATATTTCATTTTTGGTTTAAAATATTTCCTTTTAAACTTTTTATATTTTTTATATTTTTTATGTTTTATTTTTCTTTTTCCTTTTCTATAATCATAACATCCCCAATTTCCTGGTACTTCAGTGTCTTGACAACAAATTCTATCTTGTACAAATCCTGATTGTCTATAAACCATTTGATTGCTACATATTAAACTTATTTCATCTTTTATAGTTCTTATTATAAGTCCTAAAGTATAGGCTTCTGCATTTCTTCCAATTTGTCTTTCTCTAATCTTATTTTGAAAATAATTATTTCATGGTGGTGGTAATTTTCTAATAAAAACATCTTTATAATAATCTTTATCTACTCCATTTCCATACATTATATAATAATATTTACTATATTCACAACAATATTCATTAAAATAACACATATTACAAATTTGTAAATGTTATATTCTATTCTTAGCATCTTCTATTTCTTCTGCTTTAGCTTTAGTGCTTTCATTTACCCAATCTTCTCCTGCAAATTCTCTATAAATTCTTGTAGCAACTCTATTTATTCCTTCATTTATTGTAATTCCAAATCCTGCTTCAATACTATCTTTCCAAATTCCTTTTGTTGTTTCTTCTAATCCTCCATACCAATTAGCTACATTTCCTTTGAAAGTTGCTAATAAATATTCAGTTCTATTTTTATTATCTGTATTACTTCGGTTATAATTAAAGTGTGCTATCATATTAGTACTCCATTCGTTAATAGCTTTTCTAACATCTAATTCACAATCTAAATATAAATATGATCCTGTAATTTTCATTTGTCCAGATTCTCTTAATATTGGTCTAAATTGATCTCTATACATTTTATCTTTTCTAACTTTAAAATCAAGTTTAGTATTAACATATCTTCTAGGATCTATTTCAGCTTCATATCTAGCTGTACTAGATTGTCCAGCTTCTCCAAAATCTTCTTCTTTAATTCCTCGTGGTCCTCCTGTTCTTCCAACCATATGATTTTTAGTTATTTCTTCACAAATTTTTAAATCTTCTAAGTCGAATATTAGGTTTTCCATTTCTTCATTCATTATTCTTTAATAATTAATTTTTCTTCTCTTTTTTCTTCTTTTTTGGTAAGATTTTCTTCTTGTTTTCTAAGATCGATTAATAATCTTTCTATATCATCTTTTAATCCTTCATCAAATTCTATTAGTTCTTCATACTTTTCAATTTTCTTTCTTACTTCTTTAAGTTCTTCAGTATAATCTGGTTTAAAAGGCTTTTCTTTATTTAGATTTTCTATTACTCTATTTAAAAGATTTTCTATTCTTAAGAAATTATTTTGTAATTTTTCTTTTACCTCTTCATAACTTATTTCAACTCTAGTAATTTTTTCTTCAATTATTTTTATACCTTTTTCAATTAAATTAATTTTATCATTCATACTCATCCTCTAGATTTTTTACAAGGTGGTTTAATATTTTCAAATCCTAATTTGTCTAATAAAATATCTATTTTATAATTAATAATATCTAGTTTTTCTTCTAAAGTTGCAATTTTATTAATACTATTTTTCTGAGCAATTTTTGATATTTGGTTTTGTATTTCTTCAAGTTTAGTTTCATCAAGCACTACTAGATTATTAATTTGTTCTTTGATTTTATTAAATTGTTTAGACATATTTTTACTTAAAACTTCTAATATTTCTTTAGCTATTTCGTCGTTTGGGTCTATGCTATTAATTCCATCTATAGCTTCTATATCTTTAGTTTTTATTTGTCCTAATTGTTGCCATAAAAATGTATTAGTCCAATTGGTAGTCATATTCAATAATCCATCTGTATTTCCCCATGAACTTAAAGGTTGAAACATAGTAGTATTCCATCCCCTATTTTGATAACTTCCTATTGGTAGTCTTATATTTTCGATTTCTTGTTTATCAAATCTTATTTTTGTTGGTAAACTCATATTAATCAGGTAGGTTTAAAGGATTTATTACTATATTATTTATCATTTGTTCTATTTCTCTTCTTAATTGTTCTTCTCTTCTTAATTCTCTTGTAATTTCATTAGCTATTAATTCTCTTTTAATTTTATTCCAATTAAAAATTTCTCTTTCAATTTCTCTTCTATTACTTCTAGTTATTATTTGTTCTTCTAAAATTTTTATTTTATTATCACAAAATTTTTTAGTTATTCCAGGCATATTTTATTCTTATTTAATAGTGGTGTATTCTAAATATTCTTTTAATTTACCAAGATCTACTTTATTTTTTATTAAGTATATATAAAATTTTAATGTTAGATTAAATTTTAATTTCTTATATTCTTGTGGTAATCTGTTAGAGATAGGTTTTCTCATTTATAAGTTTTTTATGTGATTCTGAATATTTTTAATTCTTTTATTCTTTATCATCAAAACTAAGATCAAAATCATATAATTCAGCAACATTATTATAATTATTATAATTGTCATATTGCTCTATATTTTCAAATGTTCTTTCACTATTTTCACTATCTAACCAGAAAAATATAATCATTTTTATTATTTCTTTAGGTAATATTTCTTTTAATCCAAAATAAGCAATTGTAAGACATTTTTGATAATATCTAGAATCTCTTTTTATGAAATTTAGTCCTCTAGTAAAACTATCATAAGTTTCTGGGATTTCTATTATGTGACTATAATCAATACTATTAGTGTATCTAAAAGGTACAATTCTATAATAAAAATCGTAAGTTTCCATTATGAAAAGTTCTTCAAAGTATACAATCCTATAAAAATTCTTATATAATAATTTTCAAACAAATTTTCAGACAATAAATATCTTCATAGCTTAAAATAAGGGTCTTACCACGCTTCGCCAAATAGCAAGAATGTTATAAGTTCCTGGTCACCTTCGTCACAAGAGTTGGCCAAAGTCCAACAGCATCACAGCAAAACGGACACATAGGCACTCAAAACTCTCAAACAGACTCACTGTGTAGAACAACACTCAAAGCGTAATAAAAGATTTATTTCAAACTTAAAGACTTTATTGATCTGATGATAGCTAGAAAGCTATTATACAAAGATTTTTACAGAGATTGATACTCCGAAGAGTGGTTTCTACTCTTTCAAGAAAGTGGTTACAAAGATCATTTGGAGAGAATATTTCTTTTTTGTGGATTTTTTTTTTTTTTTTTTTTGGTCCTCCCCTTCAAGTAAGAAGAGTCTTTATTTATAGATGGGCATGCACTTCACCGAGAAGCTTCTAGCCAATCGAAATTTTACAACATAAAAGTAAAAGTACAATAATTTCTTCAAAGTGGTTGCAATAATCAAAGCTTTTATCTGCTAGTGTCGGCAACTTTATTCCAGCTTTTAACAGCTGTCTCCTTTTTCTTTAATGATCACATGGTGCTGTCTGGTAATGTAACTTTCTTATCGTCCTTTATTTGTGAACGTGTCCCATCAGTCTACAAGCTTCTTTTATGCATTCCTCACTCCCGAGAAATTGATCGTTCAAGATTTCACAAATCTTATCTTCTAAAATTTTTGATTCTTTGTCTCCTCTGCAAATAAGGATCCAATTATTACTCATTCCATACACCATGTATTTTTTTCCATAGAAAAATTGCATGGTTGAGCAAACTGATTTAATTCCAAGGGCTCGCCTGTAAATCATCCATTTTCTATTGATAGTGGGCATCTCTTTAAAAATCTGAATCTCCTTGAGTGGATTCCCATTATTTTTTCGAATAGTGACAAGATGATGTTCTCCATACCATTCTGGTTCTTTATACTCAGGACTGATAGTATAGAATCTCAATTCAACTGGTTGTTTATCACTGTATTTTTTGACACAGTTAACAAATTCTCTGTCAAATTGTTCGATTTCTTTTAGATCTGCTCCTGGGAAGAGTCGATCTAAGAATCCAAATGTTGCTAATTTTCGAACAATAATAGGATCGGCACCTTGAACTGCACTAATCCTTGGATAAATCGCTGTTGGAAGAGCTGTTAAGTAAAGAGAACTTCCTTCTCTAAAATTATATATTCATTCTGAGAATTCGTAATACTCCTTCTCCATAGGATGTAAATTGGTTCTAACATGATGAGTTGTAATTATTCCCTTTGGTGATTTAAGGTCACCGGTAGATGATTTTTTATTTTCTTGGAATTCACTGATAACAGTAGGCTGTTCCAATGAGCCTTTTGATAAGGATGTTTCACCCAAAAGGTGAGTGGCTCCTTTTCCACTTGTAAATTTTTCCAACAATTTGTCAATACTGACAGGTGATTGTTGTTGACCATTTTTTATGACTTTTTCCTCTTGCGAGGTAAGAGAGTCATTTCTCTTAAATTTTGATTCTCCACTTGAGGTGGATGTATTAATCTCCCGAAATGGGATGTGACTAGTCTTTCGACTGTATTCACCTTTTTGTAAAGGAGGGTATTCCTGGCTGCAAGTTACAAAAAAGTCTAAACATTCTGTCAATTTTTCAACTATTTTTTCTTTATTATCGTTTAATTTCTCAATCTTTTTTCCACTGTCAACAACCTTGTTTGATAAATCACACAAAGTTTGTCGAATATCAAGATGATCCTCTTGGACAGCAAGATAATCTGCATTAAAATCTGTTAGAAGATTTTGTAATTCCTTGGTAAATGCTTCAATCTTTTCCATATTCATGATTCCTGCTCAAGAAATCAGCAAATAAGTTATCTTTTCCTTTAATATACTCAAATTTAAAATTATAAAAAGATAATAACCATTGCCATCTATGCAATCTTCTATGTTGAGGTGAATTTAGTAATTTATTATTTACTAATCCATTAAGTTGAGTATTGTCAGTTTGAACAATAAATTCTTTAGGTAGCAAAAATATTTTAAATTTATTTATTCCTTTAATAACTGCTAATAATTCTTTTTCATTAGTTGAATAATTTACTTCAGCATTATTAAATGTTCCACTAGTATATCTACAAATTTCATTTAAATCGATTTTTAATAAAGCGCTCCAATATAAATCTGATGCATCTGTCTGTACAATTAACTTATCATTTTCATCAGGAAGTCTAAGTTTAGGTAAATTTTTACAATTTTCTTTTAAATTTTTAACACAAAGAGTATGTTCTTCATTCCATCCTAACTTATTTGATTTTCTTAATAGTCTTTGCAATTTATTTCTTTTTTCTGCAAGCTTTTCTATAAATCCTTCAGCATAATTAAGACATCCTAAAATTTTTTGAATTTGCTGCTTATTTTCTAATTTATCAGGAAACAACATTATTTTTTCTGAAATATGAGGTTGTAATTTTATTCCATCACTATTTATTATCATTCCTAAGAATTCAATTTCATTTTTTGCTATTTCTGCCTTTTTCTGACTAAGTATTATACCTTCTTTTGAGCAAAGTATAGCAAAGCTTCTAAGATGTTTAAGATGATCTTCATATGTTTCTGAACAAATAAGTATGTCATCAACATAAACAATAAGAAAATTATAAGTTTTAAAAACTTCATCCATTCTTCTTTGATAAATTTGTGGTGCATTTTTAATCCAAATGGCATAACTATCCATTCATAATGTCCCTGAGGGGTACTAAATGCTGTTAATGGTATACTATTTTCTTCTAGCTTGATTTGCCAAAATCCAGATTTACAATCAAATTTTGAATAATATTTTTTATTCTTAGCTATATTTATTAAAACTTCTTTATTTGGTAAATAATATCCATCAAATTTAGTATTTTTATTAAGTTCTTTATAATTTACTACCATTCTAGGTTTTCCTCTTTTTATTTCCGCATGATTTCTAACCATAAAGGCAGGGCTACTATGAGGGCTATTACTTCTCCTTATAAGTTTTTGATCAAGAAGTTCCTGAATTTATACTTGAAATTCTTCTTTATCTTCTTGATTATAAAGCATAGGTTTGACTCTAATAATGATTGTAGGTTCAAGTAATTCTATTTTAGCTGTAATTTTTGATTTTTCCCATTTTTCAAGTGGATTATCATTATAATTTTTGGCTAAAGGTTCTTTTATCTGGTCAAGAGTAATTGTTCTGATTGAGTATTTGAGTAATTTTGGTATAAATTCTATCTTTTCACCACGCTGAGCTGGCTGAACTCTGAATGGTTTAAATTCTCTAGCAATTTTTAGTAAATGTCCACATGGGGTTCTTAATTGAATTGTATAAATATTTTGACTATATTGACTAAACTGTTGTAAAAAGTCATTTCCTAGAATAATATCACAATCATTTATATTATATTGATAAACATTTTTTACAGTTACTATTTTGGATCCTATGATAACTTCTATATTTTCATTTTTGTATTTTAATGATTCTTTTGCTCCAGTTATTCCTTGTAAAGTTAATTGTTGTTTGTTTTCTATCCATTTTGGTAATAAGAATTCTTTAAATACAGTTATTTCAGCTCCTGTATCTATTAAAGCACAAGTAGTTATTTTTGTTTCGAATACAGTTATTTGTATATATACACTTATTGGAAATTTTATTTCTCTACTCATTTTTCCTTATGACAATATGTAGTTATTCCTTGATGTATAATAAGAATTCTTTCTTTATCTATTTTATAATTATCTAAACTATCTAAGAAAGAATTTCCTAATAAAATTGGATGTTCATCAAAATTCATATTATTATCTATATAACATTCTATGTTTAATAATAAACTTCCAAGTTTAATTTGAACTTGTCATATTATATCACAAGAGTTTATTTTTCCTTCAAAATCTCTATAACTATAGGGTTCTACTTTTTTTTTAATTCCTTCATCTATTAGAGAGCAAATATGATTTTGACTTGCTCCAGTATCAATAAGTATTCTACTTTCATTTATCCATTTATTTCCATTAAAGAATTTTCCTTTTATTTCATAGACACTACTATTTTTATTTTGTTTTATTTTTGAAATACTATGTCTTGAAGTACTACTACTTCCAATAATTATCTTATTTTCTTTATAAGTTATTTGCTTTGGTATTAAAGGTTGATCAATACTTATGGCATCATCATGTCCTATCTCAAAATTTTCTATTTCTTCTATATTTTGTTCTCTAAGTAGAATTGCTTCTCCTATATCTCTAAATTCTTCATCGATTTCTATAAACGGTTTTTCCATATATATATTTCCATAATTACTGTTTGTATAACAGTATAATCCTTGATATAATATAGTAAAAACTTTATTATCATCTTTTATTATTTTATTAGGCATATTAAAATGTAAACTAAGACAATCATCTAAATTTTTATCATTTATATGTACACAATATCTTGGGTAACAAGTAAATTTTAATTTTTTATATGCTAAGTTTCCTTTAATTATTCCTAAATTTCCATTTTCTGCGTTTATGCATCTTTCATCTTGTAAATTAAGTATTATAGGACTATTAATTCATTCTTTAAAACATGATTTTATTATTATTTGTATTCCAGCAAGGTAGACATAAGATATTTTATTTCTTTTTTCTGGTTTTAATTTTCCTAGGAATTCATTAATATTTCTTTTTGTTATTAGATTTAGTTTTATTTTTCCATGTGTATGTTTTACATCTATGGCTTTTTCTATTTCGTGATATTCATTGATAACTAGCTTTTTTCTTTTAAAGGCTGAACCTACTATATTAAATAATCTATTTTCTCCTGGAGGCTTAAGATTTAATTCTGCTTTATTTATTTTTCTAGATTTTTCCCAATCAAATTTTCCTTTTAAAGCATATCCTTCTATTCCTTCGTAAACTTCAGTTTCTATATCCTCAGTATTTTCAATTTCCATGATCTCTAGGGCTCTGATACCAATTTTTGAGGGGGTTTATGCAAAAATACAATTATTAACAAAAATACAAAATCAATATCGAATGTTTTGGACTTAATTAAGGTGGAAAGAGTTGATGGTGAAAATTTTAAATTTTAATTCCAAAGGGGGGTGTCGAATCCTAAATTAAAATTTTTAAGGACTAAAATAGAGTTTATTTTATAGTTGAATGACTTGTTTTGAAACCATTTATATTGATGGTATTTTAGGCATTTTAAGGCTTTAAAATAGTCAAAGGCCAAAACCAATAAATGGCCTCCTTTTTTAGGCCAATTGCAAGTATTTCCCTAAAAATATATAGGGACCTTCAATTCAAGGATATAGATTCCATATTCAGGGACCAGGCTCGAGAGCGTCGAGCAGAGAGTTGAAGATTGAGAAGCTGAGGGAAAGTGGATCTGAGAATTTCGTGTTTTCAATTTCAGCACATACAGGTATAGTTAGTTTTTGGTTGGATCAATTTCCGTTTCAAATTTGGGAAAAATGCATGGGTCAGGCATTTACTTTCACGAAATCAAAAATCAGACCCCAATGTTTAAATTTACAAAAATCAGGTTTTTTCATTAATTAATTAATTATATTTTACAATTAATCTATTAAATTAAATATTTAACTTTAATATAATATGATTAACCCACCCCACCCCTCCGGCGACCGTCCTCCACCACTACTCCGGCGACTACTCCAGCCGGTGACCGTTCTCCACCACTACTCCGGCGACTACTCCGGCCGGCGACCGTTCTCCACCACTACTCCGGCGACGGTTAATTCCGACGATTATTTTCCGGCGACTATTTTCCGGTGACCGTTGCTCCGATTGCAAGGTCACAGATATCTTATTAAGTAGTTAAAAATTTAATTTCGATCACAACTTATGAAATTATTCGGTCACGGATTATTTTGAAGTCACATAAGAAAAAATTTATAGGTCACAGCTTTTTAATCAGTCAAGTATTTTCAAATATGTAGGTCACAGATTCCTTTTCAGTTACAAATTATCAATTTTAAAGTCACAGTTCAATAGTTAGGTCACAGACACCAAAAGAAACCCACAACAGTTTAATAGTTAGGTCACAGACCGCCATAGTTCAATAGCAAGGTCACATACACCAAAAAACTCACTACAGTTCAATAACGAGGTCACAGACACAATAAAATCACTACAGTTCGATAGCTTGATCACAGTCCCATTACACCAACAACACTTGGTCACAGGTCACAGACGACTAAATAATTGGTCACAGCCCCCATCCATCGCCGACCCTAATCCCTAAACCACCCACCAACAATAACACTACCACCATCGCGGGCTGAACAACACCATCAACGTCACCCCGTCACAACACCACCACAACTACCGCAATAATAATAACAAAACAATGTCTTCAGCATTAAATTAATTTTTGGCCCTAAACATTAAATCAAAACCTGCCTGCAAGGCGTGACAGGCTTGAGTCATGCCGGAGAAATACCACATCGCCGGATCCGAACATCGCCGGATCTGAACATCGCTGGATCTGGAGCAAGATCTGGCAGCAGCATGGCTGCTGCCGGTCAGCAGCGTCGCAGGCGCTGACCGGCGCAGGCAGCAGCGCCTGCGACGCTACTGAACGGCAGCTGCGACGCTGCTGACCGACAGCAGCGTCGCAGTAGCAGCGCCTATCGCATCTGCCGTTCAGCAGCGTCGCAGGCAGCAGCGCCTGCGACGCTGCTGAACGGCAGCTGCGACGCCATTCAGCAGCAGGGAAGGGTGGGGAAGGGGAAGAGGGAGGAGGGGGAGGGAGAAGGGAGGGGGAGCGGCAGGCGGGCGGTGGTTGGCTGGTGGCGTTGGAGGCGGCGGTGAGAGATGAGATAAAATGAAATGAAGTAGGGTTTGGTTAGAGTTTTATATTTAGATAAAGTTTGTGGGGTAGGTAGGAGGGTGGATATATATTTAATTTAATTTAAAAATATTATTATTAATATTAATTGTGAAATTAAAACCTGATTTTTGATTAAATAAAGTATAAACCTGATTTTTAAAAACATAAAACTAAACACCTGGTTTAGTGTAATTTCCTCTTCAAATTTTTTCCCTTTGGGCTGGATAAGTGGAAAGTCCAATATGATACTAAAAAAATGAAAGAGATGGGTTGGGCCCAAAATATGATACTATAAGTGGAAAGTCCATATACTAGATGCATATGGATCAATTTGTGGTCTCTCTCTCCTAAAGAAGTCCAATTTTTTTATTTATTTTTATTATTCTAGTTTTCTCCAGATGACAAAAAAATAAAATAAATAAATAAATAAAAATCAAAGACGTCAAAATAACAAGATATTGAGGAATTGTTATTGGTGAATTTAAATGATTTGATAGGTGACTTTTTTCACGAAAAATGAAACATTGTTCTACAATAGAAGCAGAGAAACAAGGTAACTTATCCAATAATCGAAATTGATTTTCTTCGTAAAAGATGTAAACAAACTTCTATGTAATGGTTTCATGATATTCAACCAATAGTATAATACCGCACAGAAAAAAAAAAAAAAAAGAAAAAAAAATCCTTGTTATTAAAAAATATTATGTGATAGTTAAAGAAATGACACAATTGGTGTCTCATTCAATAGAATGATATAGGTATTATTCCTCAAACCGATGGAAATAGATTAAAATGTTATGTATCGACGTTAGTTTCAAGCCACTAATATTCAGGCTTCAATTAACAATCATATCTGCCTCATTACATCAAAATATTTCACCATATACTACTACATCGTGTTTTTTCATTTATCGTAATTGAAATTTTGAATTATGCAAACATTGCGCTTACATTCAATTTCTCTTTTCCAATCAAGAAGTAAATCAAATTAAAGATTGGTAACATACTTAGTTTTGCCGGAGGCCAAACTCGTACACGGATTTCTCTTCTTCATCAACTATCGACCATATGTCATCTTCCGATCGACTTGGCGAGTTGAGAATTTATATACTTCATCTTCCGATCGACTTGGTGTGTAATATGTTCAATCAAGATTTAGAATTTGTAGGATTTCATATCTATTACAATTCCCCTGAAAACTGTGTAACGCTACATATTTTATGTGTGTTAAATTGGAGATATTGCTTCACAACTAAAATCCAACTTTTTCCAGTTTTTGGTATATGTTTAGAAGGTGCTTATTACCTCACGGAAGCACATACTGCTGTTGAGTTTTGGGTTCTTGAAAAACATTATTGAATCAATTCTAGGGCTCCATTTATTCAAATTTTCCCTAATCTAAGATGTTCCTTCTACTATGTTACTTCAGAGTTCGAAGTGTGAAAACAACTATGACAGATTATATATTTTTTCGGGTTTCATTTGGTGTCGCCATAAGAAACAATTACAATCATGAATGACTAAAATATGTGATGTGTTAATGTTTGCATTTTATTACATCAAGAAATCGAAAATAACCTAAAGGTCATACAATATCAGTATCTCAAATTTACACTCCAAATGTGGATTAAAAAGAAAGAAATCATAAGCATCATGATATCAACGATTTTGGGCTCATACACAATGTACCATTTTGTACAAATCAAAAGAACCAACCACAAACCCTCAATGGCTAGTCGAAGCTACTTCTATGAACCAGAGGTCCCAAAACCTGAAACTAACACTCTCTTCTCATAGAACGAATCACAGAGACTCCGAACCACAAAGGAGCCAAAGAGATCAATCAACCAGAGCTTGAAGATCGAAACAGAGAAGATGCAAAAACAAGGGCAAAAACCATAGAGACAATTCTAGAACCTAACCCAAAGAAAAAAAAAGACGACGTAAAAGTAATTAGGGCAAACACAGGCTCTGATTTACAATCCAACAATCATCGTAAATCTCAAATGCACTCAACGGTTCAAAGCAGCTAACGATTTCTCATCACTCAAGGCAACCAAAGTCGCTCGTTAAAAGTGCGAGTTTAACCATTTAGGGTCCGTTTGATAGAAATGTGGAAAATGAGTGGAAAGAAAATATTTTACAGGGAAAAGATTTTTCTAGAAATTATTTTGCTGGGAATTATAATTAATTGTGTTTGATTGGTATAATTTTTCATGAAAAATATTGAAAGTTTGATATCCGTTTGATTTCGTTTTTTATGAAAATTGTCCATTAAAGTGATAATGTTTTCTACCATTGGGTCTAGAATTTGTTCCAATTGCCAAAAAAAAAAAACCATACTGAATATTATTCGTTTGACTTTGTTTTGCATGAAAATTATCAATAAAAGTGAAATTTTTTTTTACCATTGTGTCTAGAATTTTTTCCAATTACAAAAAAAAAAAAAATTGAAAAGTTGGAAAATATTTTCTCACCAAAACATCAAGAATTTATTTTCCTCAAAATGTGGAAAATTTGAAAAGTTGAAAAACATTTTCCCGGGAAAATTTTGTCAATTAAACACAACAAAAGTTGAAAAATGTAAAATATTTTCCATTTTCCATGAAAAATAGAACGTATCAAACGGACCCTTATTGGATTTGGGAAATTGGGCTTCTTCATTAAATTATCAGGCAATGAAAATAGGGAAAAACTCATTTATCCTATTTTTACTATATACCATTTCAAAAATAAGAAAACTTTCAAAATTCTAAAATCAGATATTTGACATATACATACACTATATATATAACCCACCCCACCTCTACCACCCCTACCTCTCCGACGACTATTCCGATTCCGGCAACTATTCCGGTGATCATACCGGTGACTTCTCTGATTTCGGTGATCGTTCCGGCGACTTCTATGATTCTGGTAACTGTTCCGATTATCGTTTCGTTGGTCACAGATTTCAAAATTAGTGGGTCACATATCAAAATTTATAGGTCACATGATCACAGACTTCAAAATTAGTTGGTCACAAATAACAAAATGGTTGGTCACGAATTATATTTTTAGTCACAGATTACCGAATTTTAAGGTCACAGATTATTTATCGATTACAAAGTCAAAACTTTTATTGATTACAACTCGATTACAACTTAGTAAATTGCGAGTCACAGTCACAATTTTTAGATCACATATTATTTATTTGACAAGAAATAACCAATTATTGGTCACCACCACCACCACTTGCGACCACCCTCACACAATGGCCGACTACGCCACCACCACCAAAAACCATCACCACCAAACATCACTGTCCCCACAACCATCAAACCTACAGCCACCACTGCATCCAACACTACCATCACCGCTGTTGTCGCCAGAACCAACAACACCATCATCTCGCCACCGCAGCCAATATCACAAACCACCACCAACAAAACACCAAACACCAAAAACCACCACCGAAGCCGTTGCCACCTCCACAGTTAAACCACCACCAACACCACAAAAACCATCACAACAACCACGACCTGCACCACCAACCACCACCACCACCACCCTCCCCCAACAACACCAAAACTACTGCCAAATTCAATAAAACTCATCCCAACTGCCAGATCCACAAACACCACACCATAGAACACCATCCAAACCCACAAAATCGGGCCCATCAAAACTCAAAGAATAACAAATCTTCGACAATAGTGGACCCATTATGCGGAGCACACATCGGCTTCGAGCGGTGGCACTAATCACCGCTCTTCGCAGTATTTGCAGCGGAGCCGACGGATCAACTTCGTAGAGCCATATTCTCTTCATTACGAAGGCGATCGTAGGCGGTTGTCGTTGTGATGGCGACATCGCTCACATCCAGTCGGGGTGTTGTGGTGAAGGCAATGGAGGAGAGGGAGATCAGAAAAGAGACGAGACTGAGATGAGAGAAGGGAAAGGAGGATAGACGGCGGGCAGAGGCGACGGGAGGAGGCGGTTGTGTAGAGAGAGAGAGGATTAATTAGGGTTTGGAATGTATATATATATATATATATATATATATATATATATATATATATATATATTTTATAAATATATATATTTTATAAAAAATATTAATTAAAATAAAATATCTGATTTATGAAATTTGAAACTTCCCACCTGATTTTAGAATTGAGGATTTTAAAAGTAGGGTATTGTGTAATTTCCACATGAATATATAATAGAGGAAATTACAGGAAAGCCGGTGTTTGAAGTTTCAAATTAAAAATTCAGGTGTGGAAGTTTTTTAATCAAAACTCAGGTTTCAAATTTTTAATATTATATAATAAATTATAAAATTGAATTAATTTAACATACCCACCCACCTCTTCTACCCCCCTCCCCCACCGAATTTCATTCATTATCTCTTCCACGTTCTCTCTCTCATCCCTTCCCCCTTTTTCCCATTTATCACACCGTTTACCAGAGCAACCCTGCACGACGCTCATGACGATGTCACTCTGGAGCAACTAGCGGTGCCTGTAGCATGTGCACATCGTCTCTACCGGAGCGCAGCCGCTGCACAACAGCAGATCAGGAGCCGACGATCTGCACACTGCGGAGACGATGTTTTACGTGGTTTGTTGGTCGTGGTTGGTGGTTTGCAGATGGTGATGGTCGTGCAGGCGGCACCTTGTTTTGTTGCATTTCTATAGCGTGATTCGGATATGGTTTTTGTTGGTGGCAGTAGTGGTGGATCTGGCAGTTGTGCTAGGGTTTGTTGGATCGATGGTGGATCAGGTGGTGGTGGATCTGACGGGGTTTGTTGGGTCTGACGGCGGCGGTGGAAATGGTTTTTGTTGTTAGAGGTGGTGGTAGATCTTGCGGTGGCGATGGTTTAAGAGTATACGTACCTAATAATTTTTTTTTTTTAGTGATGAGGCGGTGGTGGCGGCGGCGGTGACGGTGGTTGTGGCGATGGTGACTGTGGTGCGTTTCTGTTGGAGATGTTTGGCATTGGTGACCTATAAAATAGGTAATATGCAAGTGATTGGTGGTGGAGGTGGTTGTTCGGTGGCTTTGTTGGTGTTGTTGTGGCCGTGGCGGTGTGTTGAGGGTGGTCGAAAGTGACTATAGTGCTAGTGGTGGACCTAGTGGTAGTCTGTGACCAAATGTTTGGTAATATGTGACCAAATGTTTGGTAATTTGTGACCAATTACTCAACTGTTACCTAAAAATTTAATAATATGTGACTAAAAAAAAATATGTGACCAATTAATTTAAAAATCCATGACCTCGAAATAGTCACAAAATTTTTTATCTGTGACCTACAAATACTTCGTGACTTACAAATTTTTTAATCTGTGACCTCGAAATAATCTGTGACAAAAAAAATTTGATGATACGTGACCAGTAAATAAATCTGTGACTTATAATTATGAATCTGTGACCATTAATCACAAATTGTGACTTTATTATCTTTATTTAATAAATATTTTTAATTAATTAAATTCATACCTGATTTTTGAATTTTTAAACTATTTACCTTCTTTTTGAATTGAGGTAAAGAATATACCTTAAATATGAATTTTTCCCTATATAATATCGGCAAGTGGGCTTAGCCCAGTATTCATCATAGCCCAAATGTTTGGATTTTGGCATCACAACCCAAACACATTTGTTGGCTGCGTATGTGAATATGAATGACTGCATATGTGAATATGTGATGTGTTAGTCTTTGAAATATTTTAAGGATTCATCAACATACTATACTATAACACACAACACTGCCATTGCATCTGCAAGTGACTGAATTCTGTGAAGATACAACGCCACCTTTGAAGATGAAAATCTCCATAATTTTCTAGTAAAGCTTCCCACTGCCATGGAGTAAATAAGTTGGTAAGTGCCGAAGAAGCTAGAATCATCCATACATAATTCATCCTCCGACATAGTAGAAGAAACTAGAATGCTTGCTATAAATATGGTTCAGCACTTGTATTTTGTACATTACATTAACCAAACACAATGTATCATGAGATACCTATATCAGCATTTGCTGGAAACTGAGACAGAAACAATCAAAATGATAATTGCATAGGACAGCTTATACAAGTATGAATAACGTTTAACACATGAAAAGAGATGTTCCCAAGGCTTATATGGGATTGTACCATAAATATATATTCCTCAGAGCTCAGCTATTTTTAGCTGCACGTGGGATTGATTTTTTTCCTGTACTCCCTTGATATCTGAGATTGGTCCATTTGTGTACAATTTTGATATACAAGTAGCAAAATCCTTGAAAGGTAATCAAATTCAATAAAGGGCTTGTTTGGTTAGTAAATTTGGCTAGCTAAATGATTACCCTATAGGAGTTAAGTAATTTTTCATATTTCATTTTTACTATGAATTTACAGTATTGATGGTATAAAAAATGTTAAAAAGTAATTTTTGAATATATATTAAATAATAGGGGTGTGGTATAATTTCTACTTAATATTATTTGTTTAAGCGGAACTAATGGGCTTTTACCCAAATTCCATCGTTAGGCATTTGTCACGTTTGTTTATCTTCTCTACGATTTTTTTTTTTTAGATCGTGATCATATTTAGATTAACCTTCTAGAAGGGCAACATAATTAATAATAAAACATTCATCCGATGCAATATTTGCAAGACAAAATCTAGAAAGAAGAGACAGAGACGATAACTAGAAAATTATTTGAAAATTCGGAACTAAGCCAAATTAAGACTTGATGAACTGTCAAATTAAGACTTGATAAACCAATTGTGGCTCGATAAGTTTTTGTTGACCAAAATAGACATGTTTGCAAATGCGTAATGAGGTTAAATACTTTAAGATTGAATGATTAAGAGTTGGGAGACTATTAAGATAATTATTTTAAAATGGTAGATGGTCTAACCTAAATGATAGCTAGTAATTAATAAGATATTTGTTATTTAATTGTTTTTCATTAGAAAATTAATCGCAGGAGACATTGAAAACGAAGGAAAGTAGTGAAGTTTAACATATGGCTGATTTTTTATGGTGGTTGACGAAGATTTTTATGAAGGAGATACAGATTTTAGGTGAATGATCTTCGAGCGGGTTAAGATTTGGATAATGTTACATGTTGATAAGTGTAGTTTTTATACTTATTTTCGGCGCTAAATCATGATATTTTATCGTATTTGAATAAAATTCTACCTAATTTATGTTAAATTGTATTTTGTAGGTAAAACTTTATATTTAATGAGGAATTGAAGAAAATAATGTAAAATAACGGAAAATGACAAAATTCAAAATATGGGGACTTAATTATTGGAGGCAAAGTTTGAAGATTAAAGTTAATACTTTGAAAAGTGAAGGACTTGTTTTGAAGAAAATAATACATTAAATGAGGCTCAATTGAACTTTTATTGGATGTATTAAAAGGGAAGAATTTTGGGTAGATTAGGGTGTATATGTGTGTGTATATATATATATATATATATATATATATACCTACAGAACTGGAAAAACAGGGAGAGCAGCCATAAAGAGAGAAGAAAAACGGCAGAACAACTGGAGAAAGAAAAAACAAGGCGGAAGGCTGGAATTTGAAAAAAAAAGAGGCCGTTGTGTTTTATATATATTTATACCCATAGACACGCATATCAAGTGAAGGAAAAGAGGCAGCAATTGATAGTTAGACTATGTTTGATAGCCAATCTTTTCCTTGAAAAATGAAAAAAAAAAAAAAATTCATTTTCCACCTTTAACTCTTGTTTGATGGGCAACATCTGGCATGAAAAATCTTTTCTCACCCCTCACCCACGCCCCTCTTTTCCTACTTTTTGGGGAATTTGTTGGGAAAATGAATTCTAACTTCTGGCCATTTTGACAATAGAAATAAATTTCATAATTAATTGTATAAAAAAAAATTCACTTTAACTTCTGGCCATTTTGACAATAGAAATAAATTTCATAATCAATTGTATAAAAAAAATTCACTTTAACGGATAATTTTCAAATAAAACGAAGCCAAATCAACACTAAATTTTGATTAAAAAATGGAGAAAAAATAGTTTTCGTGCAATTTTTTTTTTATTTTTTAACTTTTTGTCAATGGTAACAAATTTCATAACCAATTGTAAATTTCATAACAAATTTTTCGGGTAGAAAATTATACCAATCAAACACGATTAATTAACAATTTCCTAAAAACAATTTCTAGACAATTATTTTTTCTAAAATTCATTTTTTTTTCACCCATTTCCACACTTACAATCAAACGAACCTATATATTCATTAACGTGCAATAATTGATTGATTTATTGATAATATTGAGACCGAGATGTGATATATAATTCTAACTCGTGCAATAATTGACATATACATTATAAGATATCAAGAGATAATTATAAGCTATGCGATTTTTGTTGAATTCCTATAGATTAATGCATTCTTATGTGTGTGAATTTACATGGAGACATAATAAGTTCAAGCATATGAATAGAATTAGTATTGTTTGAGAGAGATCACTAACTACATCGGGTTAATTCGATTGTTGGCATGTATGAAAAATTGTTAAATAAATTAGAATTAAATGTATGATAAATAACCTAAGTGAAATCGGAAATCCTAACTATCCCATCACATAATTTTATTTGCAATTTTAATTTGAATTCGTTATTTTATTAAATAGTTCGTTACTTTATTTATTAGAATTTCGTTTAGAAAATAAAATTCGATTTGATTATTAGTTATCATTTTAATTTAAATTTAAACTAGATTAGTTTAAAATTTTATAGTAGTTTCTGTGAGACGATATTCGGGTTCCCTTGCGGAATCTCATGAATAAGTTTTTGGCGCCGTTGTGGGGGAGTAGTTTATTTGCTTTAAATTTTTGATTAATTCTAATTTTGATTTATTTATTTGTGTGTTTTTTTATCATTTTCGTTGCTAGTGTCATTACATGCGAAGTTCGAGAGTAGGTAATCTAGTACTCTTTGATCCAGAAATTGAACGCACTTTTAACTATAGAATTAGACAACAATGAGAGAACATCACGACAAAATAGAACAGAGATGTGAAGCCGGCACAAGTTGCACAACCAGTCGAGATTGATGAAGATGATTTGCCATTTGGACAATTTATCACACCACTTGTAGCACCAAATCAATCAAGCATTGTTTATCCTCCATTTAGACAACCGAACTTTCAACTAAGGATATACATCATTTTATTGTTCCAAAATGGAGTATCATTCTATGAAAAATCTCATGAGAATCCATACAATAACATCTCACGCTTTTTGGATATCTACCCAAATTACAATTTCCATGGAGTATCTGATGAAACAATCAAGTTGAGACTCTTCCCACATACACTCAAGGACGGAGCAAGAGAATGGTTTGATGCCCTATCCGCTGGAAGCATTAGGATCTGGAATGATCTCGTACAAAAATTCGTCACAAGATACTTTCTACTGTCAAAAGTAACTAAAATAAGACATGAAATATATACATTTCACCATAATGAATTAGAAAGTTTTCACGAAACATGGAAAATGTTTAAATACTTGATCATGAAGTGTCCTAACCACGGAATTAAGAAAAATATGCAAGTTCAATACTGGTTTAAACCCAGCATGTCGTATATCGGTAGATGCAGCTTCAAATTGATCGATCACATTAAAGTTACCCAATGAAGTTGAGGAATTATATGAGACGATGACAGCCAACAATGCATTATGGTTTTCCGAAAGATCTACACATAAGAAGCACATAGGTCTACACGAGGTGGATGATTTCTCGGCATTATCAGCATAAATGTCAGCTTTGGAGAAGAAGAAGGTGATATATCACTTAACTACGAGAAATTCAACAAAAGCAGTGCAAACAAGATATTTGGTATGTGGTATATGTAGTGGATCTCACAATAGTGGAGAATGCCATATGACATCTCGAGAGATAGAAGAAGTTAATTATGCAAAAAATTATCAACTCCAACACAACAATGCATTCAGCAGTACATACAACCCAAGTTGGTGTAATCATCATAACTTCTCTTGGAGCAACAACTAAAATAATTAGCAGCAGCCTGCCTCTGGTTTTCAACAGCAAGAGAAAAAATCATCTCTAGAAGATATCTTGGGTAAATTTATACAAAAGACCAACCAAAATATGGCAAAAGATCGAAATAACGTTGCAAAATCATTCAGCAGTCATAAAGGGGTTGTTAACTCAAGTAAGTCAGTTAGCCCATACTATCTCAGAAAGACTACAAGGAGCCCTACCGAGCAACACGGAAACTAATCCAAGAGAATAAGTACAAGCAATTATAACAAGAAGTGGGATACAACTGCCTGAAATTACAGTAAAAAACCAACAGCAGAGACAAATAAAGTGCATACTTCAAATGAGGAGTAAGTTGAAGGATTTGAAAAGTCAATTGAGAAAAAAATTGAAAGAGAATTCAGACATACCACAGGCTAAGGCGACCGTTCCTATCATAAAATATGTACCCCCCATTCCATTTCTTCAGCGACTGCATAAACATAAATTGGATAAACAATTCTCCAAGTTCATTGACGTGTTTAAAAAGTTGCACATCAACATTCCATTCGCGAATGCTCTAGCACAAATGCCCAGTTACGCAAAATTCATGAAAGAAATTCTCACTAACAAGAGGAAGCTGGAGGATTATGAGACTGTAATGCTAATTAAGGAATGTAGTGCACGTCTACAGAATAAATTGCCCCCAAAACTCAAGGATCCAAGGAGTTTTACTATACTTTGTACCATAGGAGATAAATATCTTGAACATGGTTTATGCGAACTTGGCGTATGTATAAACTTAATGATATTGTCTTTGTACAAGAAACTAGGAATTGGAGAGGCCAAAGCAACTACAATATCATTGCAGTTAGTTGATCGTTCCATAAAGCATCCAAGGGGGATTATTGAAGATGTCTTGGTGAAGGAGGACAAGTTCATTTACCTCGCAAATTTTGTCGTATTAGACAGGGAAGAAGATCGAGATATTCCAATCATTTAGGTAAACCTTTCCTGTGGAAGAGCATTGATTGACGTACATGAAGGAACGTTGACACTGCGGGTTAATGATGAGAAAGTAAATTTCAACAACTATCAATCGAGGACACCTCCAGAAAAGTTGACTCTTGCGATATGATCCAATCAGTCAAGACTGTTGTAGATAATAGAGAAAAAAAGAATTATTCTATGACCCTCTAGTGCAGCAAATGACTACCAGTTATTCATCAAGGGATACATTTCGTACTGGTAAATATTTAGGAACCAATGAAGTAGTTGACTTCATATTAGCTCATGAAGTCTATCCACCTGACAAAAATGAGAGCCATGTGGAAAAATCTTGGAAACCTCCAAACATTGTCAAACCAAAAGAGGTTTTAAAGGCTATACTGGAGTTGGAGCCGCCCAATTCTATTTATCATGCTATAGTGAAAAAGAATACAAAACCAATGATAAAATTTAGAAACATGAGAGACGTGACACCGGAAGATCTAATGTAAACAATTTGGTTAGGTCAAGCTAATGGCGTTAAAGAAGCACTTCTTGAGAGACAACACAAACATTTTTTCCTTTTTCACGTTTTAGGATAATTTAATTTATTTTCAATTTATTTAGGACTCATCATCCATACTCAGTTCCTCTTAGGTCTGTGATATGTTGGTTCATTAGATGTTAGAGTTAAGTAACACTTGTTCCAATTATTTGATCTTAATGCTTTATTTGATTTTTCAGGAACATGATCGTGGAACATTTAAACCAATTTTGACCAAAGAGCCAACGAACGTATTAAAGAAAGCTATTCGTTGAATTATACGCCATATTAGGGAAGCATTTTCTTCATTTTTCTTCCACACCCTTTTATATGCGGATTTAGGATTTAAGACATTGATGTCAATATCTAATTTAAGTTTGAGGATGGAAAACATGAGTTCATTTTTTTATGTGTTTTTGTGTGATTTTTTTTTTTTCAAAGATTTCAAAAATAGTTTCTTTTTGTACGCATGTATGAGTTAGTTGGCCTGACTGACAATGATGAATGTATTGAATCATAAATTGACATATGAATGATGCATAAGTTGCATATGTAAATTTATTTTTACTTTTCATGCAAAATTTGATATATATTGAGCACATGAATGAAGTTAAGCATTGTGTATGCATGAGTTGAATTCATAATTGGATAGGTTGAAATAGTGGACCATATATGCTAAACTCAAAACCACTAAATTTTACATCATTGGACCAAATTTAAAAAAGTTTGGGGGATTTCACTATTGTGGAAAGATATTGAGATAAATAGAGATTTCATGTATAGAAAAAATATTGTGTGGATTGTCTAAGATCAATAGGATGAAATTGAGTGAAAATCGCAAGTTAGATGTCGTTTTTCTTAAATTAGTGTTTAATAAGGGACACTGCACTAATCAATACATAAAAAATATTATTTTATTTGAAAATTTCTCTTCGTTGCCTTTATGACTCGAACAATTAAGCCTGTAAGAGTTTTTAAAACTTGGTGCCCTATGATCATCTGATTTGGGAGTCATCGGTCGAAAACTTGTTACATAAATCATTTAGAAAGCTTAAAGGTGAGAATGCTTCAGATAAAGGAAAAAAACTTATGAAAAATCAGAAAAAACGGATGTATAAAACAGAAAATACACCAAATGCCTTGATTAGGGCCCAGACACTTATTTTGGAAAAAAATTGATTTTTGATAATGGATTATTAGTCTAGTTAAGTCATAAAGATTGAAACAATCAAATTATTGAGAATCCTTATTTATTAACATATCGACCAATAATTAATGAGATTTACCTAAATTAGAGAAGTGGGGATAGTGTAAAATTCAACCTTAGTTCACACATTTGAAAAGAACGAAAAAAATAAGTTTGAGGTCACACCTCACGAGTGATGAAAGAATATATTTGACCATTGAGGGTTGTGAATTGAAACAACTTATAAAACCATAATGCAATACTTAATTCTTCACACACACACACACGCGCGCGCGTCGATTTTACATTGAAAAAGTATATTTTAATTTATGTATTATGATTTTGAAGCGGTGATTAGATTTAATATTATGATTTCAATCTCGAGATAAAAATTCAGGCTAGCTAGCTAAATCATTTTACTTTGCTTGATTGACTGGTCACCAATTAGGTAATTAGCATTGCATGTTTGTGTTTTTTTATTAGGTTTTAGCTTTGTTTGAGGACAAACAAAAAGTCAAGTTTGGGGGTGTGATGAATGTAGTTTTTATACTTATTTTGGGCGCTAAATCATGATATTTTATCGTCTTTTAAATAAAATTCTATCTTATTTATGTTAAATTGTATTTTGTAGGTAAAATTTTATATTTAATGAGGAATTGAAGAAAATAATGTAAAATAGTGGGAAAATGGCAAAATCCAAAATATAAGGTCTTAATTATTGGAGGCAAAGTTTGGATATTAAAGTTAGTACTTTGAAAAGTGAAGGACTTGATTTGAAGAAAATAATACATTAAATGGGTCTCAATTGGACTTTTATTGGATGAATTAAAAGAGAAGAATTTTGAATAAATTAGGGTAATATATATAACTGGAAAAACAGGGAGAGCAGCCATAAAGAAAAAAGAAAAACGGCATGACAACTGGAGAAAGAAAAATAAATAAATGCGGAAGGCTGGAATTTGAGAAACTGGAAAAACAGGGAGAGCAGCCATAAAAAGAGAAGAAAAACGGCAGAACAACTGGAGAAAGAAAAATAAATAAATGCGGAAGGATGGAATTTGAGAAAAAGAGGCGGTTGTGTTTTATATATATTTATACCCATAGACACGCATATCAAGTGAAGGAAAAGAGGCCGCAATTGATAGTTGTATATTCATTCTCGTACAAAAGGCAGCCACAGGAGAATTCAAGCAACAAAGTCGGCTTTTACGCGGAGAAGTGGGCTGAATTAAACGCAAAAAGTCAACAACGAGCTGGGAGAAAACAAAGTCAGTTAAGTGGGTAGAAAGTGGAGAAAGAGTTCAGCAATTAATATTATATTTTCACGCATTTGGAGCCCGCTAGCTGCTGGAAAAGAAAAATGAGACCGTTTAAATTTTAATCAAGATTAATCACGTTTCATTAATTTTTGGTGATTTCTTTCCATTTTTGCGTATTTAAATTCAACATTATGTTTTAATTTCAAGATTTTCATGTTATTTTAATGCTTATTAATTAATTATTGCGTGTTTAATGTTTTAATTGCCCGCACAACAATTAATTGACTTAGGGATAATATTGAGACCAATATGTGATGTATAATTCTAGCTCGTGCAATAATATACATAGACATTATAAGATATCGAGAGATAATTATAAACTATGCGATTTTTGTGAATTCCTATAATTAATGCATTCTTATATGTTTGAATTTACATAGAAATATAGTAAGTTCGGACATATGAATATGATTAGTTTGAGAGAGATCGCTAACTACA
Organism: Fraxinus excelsior; assembly: GCA_019097785.1. NCBI lineage: Eukaryota > Viridiplantae > Streptophyta > Magnoliopsida > Lamiales > Oleaceae > Fraxinus > Fraxinus excelsior. The sequence goes on from CM032626.1 coordinate 7,607,680, forward strand.
TCAGGTTAATTCGACCGTTAGCATATATGAAAAATTGTTGAATAAATTGAAATTAAATGTATGGTAAATAACCTAAGTGAAATCGAAAATCCTAACTATTTCATCACATAATTTTATTTGCAATTTTTATTTGAGTTCCTTTATTTATTAGAATTTCGTTTAGAAAATAAAATTCGATTTGATTATTATTTACCATTTTAATTTAAATTGAAACTAGATTAGTTTAAAACTTTATAGCAGATAATAGTCTCGATTGGACGATATTCGGACTTAAAAAAATCTATTTTATTACTTGTCACGATCCGTGCACTTGCGGAATATCACGAACACATGTACATAATAATCTTTTACTTACATTCGCAATTGGGTGTGGAGACCACATCTTTGGGAGTTTTTTATTCACGCTAGCCCCGTGCACACACATGTGAAAGGTGTAACATTTTCGATAAAGATAATTCTGTAAAAATAATTTTATTATTGAGTATTTTTTGTGATGTGTATGACATGTGCAACTTCCTCTAGAAAGAGAAAGTTGTGGGTTAATTGTTGTCTTTTTCTCTTTGGAGGTGTAGGTATTCATTAATGGAGTACACTTTGTCATTCATACACTGAATTTATATACTTTGATTGACATGCAATGTTGTAAATAATGCATTGGATGAAAAAATTATTTAAAATTTAAACTGTCCAATTGATTAACGTCATTGCCACGTGACAAAGTAAACACCAAAGTATAAATATAGCAAAGTTCTTATAGAGTTGGGCAAGGGTCAAGGGCTAGATGACTCCTATTCACTTCTTGGTCAACACAAGAATCTTCCACTAGCAAGTAACAACAGCATATCTGATCGTGCGACCCGTCGTAGTTGAAGATACAAAATTATAGTAAGAAAATAAAGATACAAGAAAATAAGCAAGATTTATAGAGATTCACCTTAATATAAGATTAAAACTGTTATTCATTATCAATGAAGTAATTCATTGTGATAAAAAAAAAAAAAATACAATGAAAAATTACACACCCTATTTTTTGTAACATCTCTCTCTCTTTTAATTATGATAAAATAAACTATAATGACGAATTTGTATGAACTCCATGTAGAACAATAATTAAACTCCACGAATCACTTCACTTCGCACCTGTTTTAGCCTCATTTTTCTCAAAGTTAATTTTTTTTTTTTCAAAACTTATTTTCAACTACACATTCTCTCACAAAATAATTTTACACATAAAGTCAAAAAATTTCTCTATTTTTTAACTATACATTCTTTAAAAAATCATTATTCTAAAACATATTTCCTTCAAAAAACAAAAAATAAAAAAAAAATGGGGCTCAAACTCAATTAGGGACTTCGTAAACTTTAGTTTGTGTTTGGCCCGTCGTCAATAGTTAGTATTCATGCTCAAATTCTGGGAATTTCAAAATCTCATCTTTATTTGCAACTCTTGAATTTTTGCCAGTTATGTAAAGTTAAATGTTTATTTGATCACTAATTCATGAATTGTGAAGGGTAACGAGTCGACATGTAAGTTATTATTTTTTATCATATCATAGTTTTAGAATTAGGAGACTAATACTCAACTGAAATTTTTGTTTGTCAAGTGGAAGTTAGGTTTATTAAAATTAATGATGTTAACTTTAGTGGCTATAGTGTTCATTTGCATTATACTACTAGCTCTATTAATCTTAAATAATTGAATAGCTCAGTAGACTTAACTTTAGGAATGTGTTCATGTGAAAGTCAATGCAACATAGCGGGTTTTCAGAAAGACTCAAGTCTTTTTTTTTTTTTTTTAAATAGTAGCGGGTTTTCAGAAATGTTTGGATAGTAAATAAGTAGTAACTATGAAAGTTTATTGGAAATGAATATTTAACATTAATATATAAATTGATATTTAATTTTGAAATAATTTATAAAGTGATTGATGCATCCCCCACTCCCCCACCCACCTTCAAGGTTGGCCATATGCTTGCTAGAAGCCCTATATTGGAGATTAACACTACAATTTTCTCAAAGTTAAATATTATATTTTGTTACGTAGGCAATATTAATTGAAGAATTTTATATTTTAATTTAGCATTTAGAGTTCGTTTGACAAGACTTTTGAAAAGTCAAAAGCTCCTTTTGATTTTAAGAAACTATTTTTGAACATGTTTAGATAATTTTTTGACATACAAATCAGAATATAGGAGTTTTTAGCAAAAAAATGATTCTAATGTAGCTCTATTAAAAGTTCTTTTATAAAAAGCAAAAATAAAAAAAGTCATATTAAGCCCTTGTTTGGTACACATTAAAATTTTCATTTTCATTATTCTATTCATTTTTCAACCACACATTTTTCAATAAAATAATATTTTCTAATCACGTCAACAATTTTTTTTTCTTTTTCAACCACAAATTTTTCATCAATCTAATATTTCAGAATATATTCTTACAAAATAATGTGACTCAAACACACACTAAATAAATCTTTACTTTCTTTGTATATTTAATTTAACAATGATTACACACCTGTCTGGACACGTTGAAAAGTTCCACCAAGCTCCTCCCTACACATTGACAACTATCAAGGACAGATCACACCATTAAGCTGCAGTTATTTAAAAAGGAAAATGCTATTTGTACACCGGGATTGACATCCTAATGTACAGATCCCCTCACAAGAGAAGGGGCCACGACCAATAAAGAAATCGTGGGCCCCCTCTCTTGTGAGGGGGTCTGTACACCGAAGTGTCAAGTGTACAAATAACATGGTCCTTTAAAATATATCCTTCTTATTGATCATTGTAAAGTGAAATTAGGGGGAAAAATGTATTTTGAATAGTGATTTTTTTAATTAAAAAAGTAGGAAAAAAATTTAAATTTACGTATAAAATATTGTATTGTATTAATGTGTGATTAAAATGAGTATAAAAAATAAGAGTTTTGAATTGCATAATCGTCAAATTGAATATAAGGTCAAATAGAAGGTGACAAACAACTGAGGACTAATCAAATTCTAACCTCTTCTTTTTTATGATTTCTTTTCTACGAATTGTTGAAAGTTGAAGCAATGTCGGAGTAATTTATTATTGTTTAGTTCCCATTTTTTATATTGGATTGATTAAAATTATTCAGGTAGATAAAGAATATCCTTTTTGTTTTTCTTTTTGAGGGTAAAATGCTGAAGTCATCTCTTGTGTCACACAAACATATTATTTTTTTGTCTCCTTATGTCTTCCGTGTTGCGCTCGTCGACAACGAAGTTAACAAGATAACTATGACTAATTTTGAGGTTTAGATTTTTACACATTTTGACATTAGGATGTGTTTGAATCACATTATTTTGGAAGAATGTATTCTGAAATAGTAAATTGATGAAAAATGTATAGTTGAAACAGAAGAAAAAGTTATTGATGTGATGAAAAATATTATTTTATTGAAAAATGTGTGGTTGAAAATGAATAGAAGAATGAAAATGAAAATCTTAGCCCCTATCTGGGAGCACTAAAAAGCAGGAAAAAACTACTTTTTGGACCGTTTAAGCCCAACAACGGTAGGAATTCCAATTCTACGGCTGAAGCTTTTGTGAGACAACGGTAAAAATAAACGGCATAAAAATCAATTCTTTTGGGAAGGAGAATCTCTCCCAGACAACGCCTTAACGTATACAAACGGGGCTACAATTAAAAAAGGATTAACTACGTTGAGTTTTCAATGTTAGGTGTAATTCTTGTTATATAAACAAACTTGGCATGTAATATTTGCATTAATAAACCTGGAAATTCGCTCTTTTTGTCCACATCCTAAAACTTTTCTAATCAATACCCTTCTGAGTTCTGATATTTCACTCATTCTATCTATAAAGCTTAAAGCAATGCTTAGACATTCCATTTTCTTGGTATAAACATAATTTGTTCCAAAATGAGAAGCCAAACTCTCAAATTGCTGTGTAAAATTTCCTTCTTTAACAATAGGATAGCTACCAAAGACATAAATCTCTGTATTCTCCTCTTCTTACTAATCGTTTTGTCCTTTTCTCGTTCTGCAAATTCAAAGTCTCTGCTCCAATTGAGAAGGGGTGATTCTATATCTGTCGAAGGCGATGATTTCATCACATCACCAGATAATACATTTACCTGTGGCTTCTATGGGATGGGAAGCAATGCTTATTGGTTTGCAATTTGGTTCACCAATTCCGAAGACAAAACTGTTGTTTGGACAGCCGACCGGGACATGCCAGTTAACAGCCAGGGCTCAAGAGTATCTATAAGGGGAGATGGAACCATGGTCTTGACAGATGTTGATGGCAGAATTAAATGGCAGACAAATACAACCAATACTGATGTTGCTGCAGCTGAGCTTCTAAATACAGGCAACCTCGTTTTGAAGAATCGACAAGGCGATATTCTCTGGCAAAGTTTTGATTTTCCTACTGATACTCTTTTACCTTCTCAATTGTTGACGAAGGACAAAAGATTGATATCATCCTTAAGAAAAGGAAGCTTGGAATCAGGTTACTTCAATTTATATTTTGGCAGTGACAATGTTTTATCGCTGATATCTGATAGCCCTCAAATATCTAGCCTCTACTGGCCAAATCCCGATTATGACATTTATACAAGTGGAAGAACCAACTATAATGGTAGCAGATTTGCAGTTTTAGATGATATGGGCGTGCTTTTTTCAAGTGATCATTATCAAGCCAATGCTTCTGATATGGGATTTGGGATAAAAAGAAGGTTAACTGTAGACCCTGATGGGAATCTTAGAATCTATAGTTTGATTAATTCAACAGGGCTATGGATGATTACATGGCAAGCAATTTCACAACCTTGTCAAGTACATGGGGCATGTGGAAGTAATGGGATATGTGTTTATGCACCGAACCCCAAGTGTACATGTACTCCAGGGTACGCTGCAAACGATCCAAGTGACTGGAATGCTGGTTGTAAGCCTATGTTCAACCAAACCCTCTTGAATTCAGAAGTAAAATTCCTGGAGGTTTCTCAGACTGATTACTTTGGGTCGGATCTGTATTACAAGCCAAATTTTACGCTGGAAGCTTGCCGGGAACTTTGTAGAAGAGATTCCGGCTGCAAGGGATTTTCCTACAGGACCTGGGGAAATGGACATTGCTATGTAAAAAGTGATCTATTTAATGGTTTTACATCTCCAGATTTTCCTGGAAGTGTATTTATTAAACTTCCCAGGAGCCTGCAAGTATCAAAACCATCAATTTTTCACGGTTCCAGCAATATGTGCGAATCTCGTGAAGCAGAAATTCTTGTAGGTTCTCCTTCTATGTATAAAATCGCCAGAAGAACAGTGAGATGGGAGTACATCTACTCATTTTGCTTGGCCCTTGGAGTAATTGAACTCCTATTTGTTGTATTAGGCTGGTGGTTTCTATTCACAAAACATGGTGGTACAGCTTCAGTTGAAGCTGGATATCGGATGATATTAAATCATTTCAGGAGGTTTAACTACGCTGAATTGAAGAAAGCTACCAATAACTTCAGGGAAGAGCTAGGCCGAGGAGGCTCTGGCACCGTTTATAAGGGTGTTTTGGCAGATGATAGGGTGGTGGCCGTGAAGAGATTGGGAGATGTGGTTCAAGGAGAAGACGAGTTCTGGGCAGAGATGAGAACCATAGGAAAGATCAATCACATGAATCTTGTGAGAATGTGGGGATTTTGTTCAGAAGGGAGACGCCGACTCTTAGTTTATGAATACGTCAACAACATGTCACTCGACAAACATCTTTTCAACTCAAATTTTCTGGGATGGAAACAAAGATTTGCTGTGGCATTAGGTACAGCAAAAGGTTTAGCCTACCTCCACCATGAATGTCTGGAATGGGTTATCCATTGTGACGTGAAGCCAGAAAATATTCTTCTAGACAGTGAATTTCAACCCAAGATTGCAGATTTTGGGCTAGCAACGCTGTCTCGGAGAGATAGCCCTGGTTCAGCAATTACAAGAATTCGAGGGACGAAAGGCTACATGGCTCCAGAGTGGGCACTGAACCAGCCAATCACTGCAAAAGTCGACGTCTATGGATATGGTGTTGTAATACTCGAGATGGTAAAGGGAATTAGGCTCTCAAATTGGGTGGTAGATGATGCTGACAATGACAAAATTCCTCTTAAAAGTCTTGGCAGGACAGTGAAGGAAAAATCTCAGTGTGGAAACTCCTCTTGGGTAGAGAGCATAGTGGATTCAAGATTGGAAGGGAATTATAGCAGAAAACAGGCAGCGACACTGATTCAATTAGGCCTTTCTTGTGTAGAGGAAGCCCAAAGCAAGCGGCCTACTATGGCTGCAGTGATCCAAACTCTCGTGGAATATGAAGATGAAACGGATACAAATTCCAGACAGATGTAATTGCTTAACCTTCCACTTTCTCTTTTTTGTAAATATCATTAGAATAATGAATCTGTATTGTTTTAATCTTTATTCTGCTGTATACATTTACTGAGATTACAAAGCTCTCTGTAAGTTGGGGTATAAAATGATAATTGTCTCCCTTTTTTTTTAACTTTTTTTTCTTTTCTCAAAACTCATTTTCAATCACATATTCACACTAGGATCGGCCATGATATTTTGGGGACCTTATGCAAACTTCATATATGAGCCCCTATATGTATTATTATTGTTATTATTAAATAACAATATTCAAAGCATCAAAATAATAATTTAAAATTTTTAAATGTCTAAATTAAATTTATTTTTTTATAATTTTTTTGATAAAAAGTCAATAATTACGCTATTACAATCAATCATTTTTAATACCTTTTTTTTTTTAAATAAACACCATGATCAACCCATTCAACTTTTCTTGTGACATTGTTACCGAATATAAGATTTTATCAACTTTAACTTTGAAAAACTCGTTAAAACTCATTTCAACATCAACACTAAAAAGAATAAAATGGACAAATAATACGAAATGCAAGAACGTAAAGAAAGAAATGAATACCAGTTAGTGCATTTAGCAGTAGCTCCCCACCATAAGAGCATTAGAAAATTGAAAAAGCAACGGCCGTGAATTTAAATAGAGAAGTGACATTTTGTTTCTTCAAGAAAAAGAAAAAATCATGATTGGTAATATAAATTGTCAAATTAATTATATATAGAAAAAGTAACGGGTACGATATATTTATGTGATACATAAATGTATGTTATAAGTTTTATGTCACTTATATGATTTCTTTTTATATGTTTATATTTTCAAAAATTTTTAGTTTCTTGTGTTTGCAAACGAAATTCTAATTTATAGAATTTCGTAATTATAATTTTCGTTTTTTTTTTCAACCAGTCAATTAACCTTACATAATTTGGGCTCCTCACCAAAGCGGGGCCTTAAGCAATCACCCACGCCGCCTATAGTTAGGCGACTTATGCCAACTAATTCACACAATAAAATATTTTGCACGTAAATTCAAATTTTTTCTTACTTAGCCTCTGTTTGGTAACCATTCTTTCAAAAAAGAAAAATTTCTCACTCATTTTTAGCTACACATTCTTACAATAATATTCTTCCCGTAAATTCAAAAACCTTTTTTACTTTTTAACCACATGTTAGGTAATTGCCTCAAAAATCAAAGTTGAAGAACTTCTATTGCGAATAATTATTTATTGGCCCAGTTATACTTGGTTAGTTGTGGAATTAATGGGTAGCCCATGTGTTATGTTTGGCCCAATTAGAATGACCTAACTAACTGTTTAAATAGTTATCTCTTACCATCCTTTTGGTGTGTGACCGGTGTGGCCTGTGAGGAATAACAAAGAAAAAAGCGGCAGCGGCTACATGGAGGAAAAGGCAGGAATACGACCGAAGAAAATTTGTTGTGGGCTGCCTTTGAGTATTATTTATATATATATATATAATTCACACACAGTGGAAGAAAAAGGGGATGGAAGACAAGGTCAAAAACGGCGGCTTCATTGTGAGGTTTTTGACAAAGTAGAGTTCTGGTTATATATATATATATAAAAGAAAAAGGCGTGGCTGCTGGTAAGAAAAGTTTTGAGTCTATTTTTTTTGGAATACTTTGGACTAGTTGGTGAGTGAAATTCTATATGGTTGTAACCGCTTATCATATAGTGAAAAAACTTTGATGGTCCGTTTAAATTTGTGCGTTATATTCTTTATTTTTTTTGTTTGCCAATAATCTTCTGAACAATAAAAGGTCCTGTGGGTTAGTTGAAATAAAAGGAATTGGTGTAAATCTCCCAATACCACACATTCTCCAAAAATTTACTATTCAAAAACTCATTCTTCTCAAAAAAAAAAAATAATAATAAAAATAAAATAAAATAAAAAAAGAAGGTATTATCATTCTTGAAAAACATAAAATATCTAAAGATGGAATCTTAACATTTCCAACTTGCTAATTAAGAATATCAAAAAAGGCCTATCAAATTCCTTTACGAGCATGTGCTAATTATTTCTAGGTAGGACTGAGCAGCATACATATCCACTATAAAATCAGAAAAAAAAAAAAAAAACTTATTTAATAAATTAAGTTGGTATAATTAAAAAAATAGTAACGAAATTCAGTAATGCTGCATCCAATTCTCATTTTACATTCTTATTTTTGTGGCTGATAGAGGTCTGTGTTTAACACACGATGCCTTTTGTTTACTAATATGATTGCAGTATCTTATCTATTAAATATAAAGTTTGTCTGTCTCTTTCTAATAGGCTGCATTCTGTCAAGGATTCTTGGTTGGCTAGTCCTATTTGATCTCTATCTGAACCTTATTTTATTTGAGTAATAATTTCTTTTGCCCTTTTTGCCAAGATAAATGTGCTGAAAATTGCTATCCAGGCTGAAGACTTGTTCGTCTAAACTATGCTTTAGGCACATCCTGTGTGGACTAGTACACTTTAGGCACGATAGGTGCCTAGAACTGAGCCAGACCCGACAGTTTTAAGGTGTCAAAGCAATCTTTTCTTTTTCTCTTCCAAGAGAAGCAGGCACAAATATTAATATTCCCTTTTCATAAAATGTACACTTGGATCAAAGTAATCACAAGCATCCGACGACTTGAATCCGAATAGATCGTTTTAGCAAATTTTGTGATGATTTGCATCTGAAGTTAGCATTATTCACCTCTAACCTTTTAAAGATAGTGGTGTCAAGCAAATTTGTCTTTTGTATTGTGCCGCTGGAGCTCAAACTTGTGATGACACAAGAACGTGTGGTCGCTTGTAGTGAGACGTGATGACGATTGATTCAACTTATCCAAGATTTTAAGCTAATAGCCAGAGATAAATTTATTTATTTTAGTGATATTGGACAAGTGGAATTCGTAATTGAGTGAGTGTGAAACTTGATGTCAGCACTATTTTATACTTTTCTACCATGTTGAATTACATAATTTAAAAGTTCAAGCTATCAACGAAGGAGGAATTTATTGAACATAATCTGTATATTTTTATTCTCGACAACTATGTTCCATCAAGAAAACCCCTGAAACATCTTGATGACAAAATTAAGTTCATTATGCTAGGAAGTTATGGTTACTTTCAGGAATTCACTTGTAGAGAATGATCTTATCAAATAAATCTTTCACATTATTATGATTGAACTAAAGTCGATGTATCAAAAGTTCTCAAATTCCCTGGAAATATCTGATAAATTTTTCCGTCAATCAAAGATGACTGTCAAGTTGTCAATATACTAAAAAACGTATTCGATACATTAGAATAGATGAAATAAGACGTGATTATAATAAAAAAGCACGTGACTATATACATTTATCGTGGTGATCTTTATATCGAATGGAAACCGAGTTCGATTGCCATGATAAAGAGTTAAGAGAACCAAGCTAGAGCCTTTAAAGGAGAAATTATGCCCTTGTTTGACAACAATATTTTTCAAGCTTTTTTCTTCGTACTCATTTTCAATTACTCGGTCACACAATAAGATATTATGCACATAAACCAAAATCTTTTCCCTACTTTTTTTTTATCACGTATTCTCCTAAAAATCACTATTCAACACTTTTTTTTTCAAAAGTATGATTGTCAACAAGAGCTATTTTAGATACCCGTAATGCTTAAACCAAAGTACATTATAGCTAGCTTCGTCGACTTTTACTACCTTTACTATTTTTCTTACTCTTATTTCTTAGATCTTCCATTTCACACGTCCATGATCATCTAAAAATTCCGGCCTACAACTCTGCAAGCCAATTTGTGCAGGCAAATATTTTGCACAAGTTAATTAAAATAATACACGATTAACTGTCACTCATGTTTTCCTATCCACAGTGCAAAGTTTTATTTTGCCCGCTTTGAAGAGACCTTTACTCATGATTCCTCACATTTAGAGAGAACCGTAAATAAAATTCTCCCGCCACATCATTAAGTGGACAATCTCATCCTATCCACCGTGACATGAGAACAATTTCTATTAACTATTTAACTTACGAAAATCATTTTCTCTATTCGTTTGTCCTATAGATTTCGCCTGAAACTTTTCCACTTTGACAACACACGTCAATATTTAGCCAATTTATTAGGTCAAACTTTAGAAAGCTCCTCTTTACTTCTATTAATAATTTATCTTCTATACTTCTAGGGCATGTTTGGTGGTTGAGAATACCATACTCAACATTATTATGCAAGGAAAAAATAAGCTAAAAAGTCTCTTTCATTAAAATTATCCAGTCCTACGACATAGTGTGTATAAAACAAGCACTTAAACTAACAGGTTTAAATTTAATATTTGTAACTCGAAGCAAGATCAAGCTTGTGTTATAAAGATCTTCATTAGTACCAAATACAACTAATCGAGTTCAATTCAAACTTTACTCATCTCAGTCAAGCTCCATCGCTCATCAATTTAACAAGTATCCAATACAAAACAATTCAGGTCAAGCGAGCCAGAGATACAAATAGATATTCAGGAGTCATACAAATTACAGGGATTTCGACCTAGGTGGATCAGAGGGATTGATCATCGACGGAAAGATTTGAAGCTAAGAAATAAATAGAAGGTGCAACCACAAAATTTTATGATGATACAAATCATCAATGATGAGAATGTCCTCAAAACTAGTAAACGAACATGTATTAAAAGTAATACAATTGACGTTAGACACGACAATTCAAGTAGCCTATACATCGAAAATAGTTCACGGCAGCAACCACAAAATTTACCACCATAGAATTTGTTTTTGAAGTATTAAAGCAAAAGTTAACCTTCTCGGTATACTTGGTATAATTTGCCAAAACTGATCCTTGTAGCTTCCTGTATAAAGCTGGAGAACGACAGGTTTTTAAACTGATTTGAGGAAGGGGAGTAATAGAACTGCAACGATGACTAGGAATTGATCAGCCCATGCGATAGGAATTTCTTCAGTGTTTCATATGTCATGAAAACGATCCCAACACCTGGAACAACTTTATAATATTCTGGCATGATTCCTCTATATAAACCACGTAGGCCTTCCGCGCGGATAATGTATCGAAATGTCCCAAGCAATCCAGTATTATACACACGGGCTCGACCAGCAACCCCTTCCAATTGCATTCTTCGTCTCACAAGATCCAAAGGGAAAGTTGCTGCAAAAGTATTAAGGCATGGGTTAGGGGAACATGAACGCAAGGCCAAATATTGAGAAATCACTCACAAATTGGCTACTAATTTTAAACCTGTGATAATAATTTGTAATACATAACACAATCATATTTAACCTGTGTGTGGACGGAACACTCAAATTTGATGACATTTCATAACTATATTTTGTGGGTAAAATCTTCTACCAGACAATAAAATGATAATTAAGAGCCACATGGACACATGCTGACCCTGATATTTTCACATTGAACCCAGCCGGACCATACAAATCCAGTATAAATCCAAGTATTTTTTCATTCCACTACTTCTCCAAATGTGCCATATTATCAAATTATACCAGTCTAAAAAACACAATGCCAGGTTATCCAACAAGTGCAAACAAGTGAATAGTAAACAATCTTCTACGTAGAGGTACAACCAATTGCACTTAAAATTCATGAAAAGAGGGTAAGTGCAAAGAAACAGAAGATAAAAATAGTAAACAAGCATGATGGATGCAAAAATTACAGCACTGGTATCCAAGTAGCAATGAGAACCGTAAATACTAATAAACGTAAATTTCAGGCATCAGGATCAAAAGCATGTTATATAAAACGACTTATAAATATGAAAAACCAAATCACTTTAAACAGATCCAAAAAGAGAAATTACTCAGCCATAAAAGGCATCACATAGTGAACGTGTAGACAATAACAGAACCTCAACCCTTCACTCTCCCTTTAAAGACGCCCCACTCACACAGTAGAACTGGCAGATGTCTTTCTAGCTATAAGATAAACTACATATATACTCGTCAAGGGAGTCACCACTCACCTGTTGAAGAAGCAATCCCAGAAAGACTGCCGCAAGCAAGGCTGACCACAACAGTAGAATCATTGGGCCTAATAGAGAAGCAATTAGTCATTCTTAAGAACTCAAGGGAAGGACAAAAGAAATGACTGGGAACACTAGATACATCAGTCCATCAATGACTACATATTACCTTTGAGAACGCCAATAAGATCTCAAGGTCTCATAAACAGAAAAGCTTATGGCTATACTGGGTCCAACACCCTGCAACATGCAGAGCACCTCAGAGATTAGAAACCAGGAAGTACAAGAAAAGGAAGAGCAACAGAAAAATTATCTGTATTTAGGTCACCAAATTTAGTCATACAAGGTACCTACCAAAGCAGGAGACATACCAATAATGTTGCTCCAAGTCCTTTGTACAGACCAAAAAACCCTTCATCTCTGCAAATGGTTCGAACTGCATGCCAAATTCCTTGGTAGTATATTGCATTTCTCTGAAAGGTTTTCAAACTAAATTAGTTGAGGCTGCTGGCAGGAAGAAAACACAAAAATATCAAACTTCAACATATGCAAAAAGGAAAAGAAAAGGGAAAAGGAAAAATGAATAAGACAAGTGAGCTGCCAATGGAAAACAGGTTTGGCTAGCAAACCTAATGCCTTTTGGTATTCCATATGCATGTGTGATAGTATCTTGATCGGATACTACTTTATTTCTGTTTGTATGTCCCCAACCAAATTTATTGGGAATGAGTCTTGGTTGTTGCCCTCATTTATGTTAATAATTTATTTTCGGTCGTTCTACATAAAGTATTGCTAAGTTACCTATTAGAATTTGGGCGTGACCCTTAGGAGTTCTAATTAAAATGCACATTAATTACAATCCCATTTGGAAAGCAATTGTGAAATTCTATTCAAGTTTTCTTAGCAAATTCTAATTGAAATTTTACTTGGAAGTAGTGAAAATAGGAATTTGTGTTGGACTTGAAGAAGACTTTTTTGAATGAAAAAAATCATTGGAAGGAGTTTGGGTCGGAAACGAGGCACCTAGGAGCCGACCGCTGTAAATATAACAGCAAGGCCAGCACCGACAATAGCACTGCGGCGCCCAAAGAGTGGCATCGTGACGCCGCCTGTTTTGTCTCTCTTCACTTTATTTGGTCTCCATTTCCGTTTTGGACTCTGTTTTTGACATTCCACTTCATTTATAACTCTACTATAAGGGCTTGAACATCACCTAATTGTTCCCAAAATATAGTTGACGCTTCATTGTATTTTAGATGAAGTTAGATTATGTTAGAAAAATCATAAACACATAATATTTGTATCTCTATATTATAATAAAATCTCTATTTTCTGCAAATTATTTTATTCTTATGTTATTGTGATCAATTAATTCATATTGCAATTAATCTCTTAACTTTTCCCAACAAACTGGCATTAAAGCATTCTAGTTTCCATAATAATTGGTATCAGAGTCTTTTGGTGTTGAAATTTTTGGGAAGATCAAGTGATAACAATGAAGAATGATATTTCGCTATTAGATCACAATACAAGATTTTCTTTGTAACAGGTAAAGATGCGAGTTGTATTTACTCGATGGATTTGGATGCTGCGTTATTGAGATTTGATAAGAGCCCACAACTTGGACTATGAAAAAAAAAAAAAAACCAACGAAACGATCAAAAAGCCGTATCTCAAATACATCTTCATCTTTCCAATAATATTCTTCAAGGCGTTTTGAAAGAGAAGTTAGCCGATACTTTATGGTAAAATTAGAGCAATTAGCGTGACGAATAATCTTACCAGCAAATTGCATCTGAAACATCATCTATATTTTCATTGTATGACAGAATGTATATCTCTTGAGGATCACCTAGCTGCTTTTAAAAAAATCGTCGCCAACTTGGAGATCTTGGAGGTCAAATATAGTTGTGCTCATTGTCAGCTTTATACACGTCTTCTAGAGACACAATTCTATATAGCTGTGATACTTTTACCATAAAAAGAAGTCTACGATACTTTATATTCAAATAAGAAGATGAAGCATTTTGTAACGTCTGAGGATCATGGAGATAGTCTCATTATTTATGGTGGTTGTTCGAGGGGTAAGTCAAAATCTAACTTCAAATTTTGTAATTATTGCAAGAAAAATGGGCACTTCGTAAACGATTATTATTTTTTTTTTTTTTTTGAAAGGTAATCAAAATTTTATTAATCAGAAAGCATAATACATGGGGAGTGTATAATCAACTTAAATCAGAAAGAAACGACATAAACTCAGGCAACCCGTCAATATGCCTAGTGGCCACGGCATTGAACCATGAATACAAAGTGAAATAAAACAATTCCCTAATCTGTTCTGTTGTCCGTGATTGATCTTCAAAACAACGACTGTTTCTTTCTCTCCACACACACCAAACGAGGCAACCCGGAATAAGATTCCAAACAATTTTGCTATTCTTGTCTCGAAATTTTCTCCTCCATGCCCTTAATGTGTCATCCATACACCTCGGCAACACCCAGTCCATGTGTTGTGATGTCAATATATCATTCCACAGCAAGCGAGCAACATCACAATGAAGAAACAAGTGGTCAGTCGTCTCCCCATCCCTCTTACACATATAGCACCACTCAGTAATACAGAAACCCCTAGTTCGAAGATTATCCACCGTTAACACCTGTCCTCTGACCACCGTCCATAGAAGAAATGCCACTCGTGGGGGTAGTTTACATTTCCAAACCATCTTCCACGGGAATGAGCTCTCAGTAGATCTCAATAATGAACTAAAGTAAGTGCGAACGGAGAAAATACCATCACGGAACAATCTCCACTTGCTACAATCACTATCTCCAACCCTGAGATGAACTTCGTATAATGTGGTCAAAAACAGCGCATAATCATCCATTTCCCAGTCCTGCAAACCTCGGCAAAAAACAATGTTCCAACTGAAATTCCCATTGTGACTACCTAAAACATCATTTACCATAACAGACGACTCCAACGCAATACGATACAACGAAGGAAATTTCAATTTGAGCGGTTGATCTCCACACCAACAATCATCCCAAAATCTGATAGTATTACCAATCCCCACGACAAAAGTCAATCTCTCCCGAAAGTCACTCCACCCTCGCCGGATGTACCGCCACAAACTCACTCCATAGGAACCTCGTTCCTCGCCTGAGCACCATCCCCCCTCCAAGACACCATATTTTGCCCCAATAATATCTCTCCAAAAACTCTCCCTCTCCCTTCCAAAACGCCATAACCATTTACCTAGCAAAGCCTTGTTAAACAACACAAGGCTTCTCAAACCAAGACCACCGGATCGAATAGGAGAACAAACTGCACGCCAATTAACCAGATGTAACTTCCTCTCCTCACCCAATCCTCCCCAAAGAAACTCCCTTTGGATCATCTCTAATCTTTTCGCCACTGCCACAGGGATAGGGAATAATGACAAGTAATAAGTGGGGAGATTCGACAAAGTGGACTTTATGAGGGTAAGACGACCTCCCTTTGAAAGGTACATACGCTTCCACCCCGCAAGCCTCTTCTCCATTCGTTCCACAATACTGTTCCAGATCTGTCTGCTTTTAAACCGGGCTCCTAAAGGAAGTTCGAGATATGTCATAGGTAATTGCGCCACCCTACAACCCAAAATCGCAGCCAACTCCTCCACATTATTAACCTCTCCCACTGTGATAGCCTCAGATTTTCCCAAATTTATTTTCAATCCAGAAATGGCTTCGAAGCACAAGAGTAGACGACGCAAATTCCTGAACTGCTCAACATCTGGATCACAGAAAATTAGCGTGTCATCCGCAAATAGCAAGTGAGAAACCTGCAATTGCTCAACAACAAAGCCCCTTAATAAATTTTGCCCCACAGCCTTCTCAAGCATCTTACTGAAAGCTTCCATAACGATGACAAACAGCAATGGGGACAGAGGATCCCCTTGCCTCAAACCTCTACTACTGCGAAAAAAACCCTCCGGACTGCCATTTACCATGACTGAGAAGGAAACCGTAGAGATACAAAACTGAATCCACTGGCACCACTTCTCTCCAAAACCACATCTCCTAAGCATATACAAAACAAACCCCCAGTTAACATGATCATAGGCCTTTTGAATGTCAAGCTTACATAACATCCCTGGAACCCTTAGTCGCATTCTAGAATCAATACATTCATTTGCAATAAGTACGGAATCCAGAATCTGACGCCCTTTGACGAAGGCATTCTGAAATTTAGACACCACTTTGCCCAACACCTCCTTCAATCTATTTGCCAGAATCTTCGCAATAATCTTGTATACCCCACTCACTAAGCTAATAGGTCGAAAGTCCTTAATATCAGTCGCTCCCGATTTCTTAGGAATAAACACAATAAATGTAGCATTAGCACTTTTAAGGAATCTTCCACGCTGATAGAAGTAAGAAAGGACCTCCACAATATCAGATCGCACCACTTCCCAACAAGCCTTATAAAACGAAAAAGAGAATCCATCGGGTCCTGGGGCCTTATCGTCGTTCATGCTGAAAACCACCTCCTTAATTTCATCCTCCCCAAATGGTCTCTCAAGCCATTTAGCATCCTCTTCATTAATAGTAGAAAATTCGAGCCCATCCAATTCTGGCCTCCAGTCCAACTGCTCCCGATACAAATTCTGATAAAAGCTAACCATATGGGTCCCGATATCCTGTGGATCCTCATAAGTAATCCCATCAACCTCCAACATAGTGATAGAATTGTTGCGCCTGTTTGAATTAGCTACCTTATGGAAAAATTGGGTGCATCTATCCCCCTCTTTCAGCCACTTGACCCTAGATTTCTGACGCCAAACAATCTCCTCAAGCTCCACCAACCTCTCCAGCTCCTCCCTTAATTCTCTACTTTTCGCCCTATCCTCCCCAACCAGTCCTCCACATTCCTCCCTCCTATCCAACTCGTCAATCTCTAAAAGACATTGATTTTTGCGATAACTGACGTCTCCCACCACCTCTTCATTCCACCTCTTGAGATCGTTTTTCAAGGCCTTCAATTTTCGATCAAACACATAACTAGGAGACCCCCGAAAATCATAAGATGCCCACCAATTCCGCACTCGGTCCCCAAAACCTTCAATTTTTAACCACATCCTCTCGAACCTAAAAGGCCTCCTTCCACTCCGCATCATGTTCCCATAAAGCGAAATAGGAAAGTGATCTGAATATAATCTCCCCAATCTTCTCTGCGTGACATCAGGGTACTTAGCCTCCCATTCCCCACACACCAAAAACCGATCAATACGGGAAAGGACAGGTTGATCTCGATTCGATGACCAAGTAAAATCTCCCCCACACAAAGGCAGGTCCACCAGCAAGTTCTCCCTAATAAAATCTGAAAAGTCCTCCATAGCCCTTGTGACTCTCCCCCCACTGGACCTCTCAGAAGGAAACCGAACCACATTAAAGTCTCCTCCAATGCACGTGGGGAGGTTCCACCAATTCCTCATCCCAGCCAATTCATCCCACAATCGACCCCTACTCTCATCAACATTAGGCCCATAAACTCCTATAAACATCCACCGATAGTTATCCCCAATATTTCTAAACGCAAGCGATAGAGTGAAAATCCCTTCACTAACCTCCTCCAGGTCGAAAACCCTCGTATCCCACATCACTAACACTCCTCCTGATGCCCCCACTGATCCAACATACTGATACCCCACATGCTGTCCACCCCAAAGGCTTCTCACAATAGTCCTCGAAATAACCTCCAACTTAGTTTCTTGTAGACACACAAGGTCAGCCCTCCAACCCCTCAACAGATTCCGAACACCCAGTCTTTTCCCAGCTTCATTCAGCCCTCGCACATTCCAACTGATAATTTTCGGAGTCATCTAAACAATTCGTCATCCCTCCCTATCATACCTCTCCTGGGTTCTCCACCCTTGGCATCATAATTAATCGAGCATTCGAGACGCTTAAGCTCACGATCTCCTTTTCTTCTTGTCTTACCTCCTGGAGTACCCAACTCATGCACCCTGTTAGCCTCCAACTCTTCAAATATTTGCAAAAGTCTGTTTTCATACCCATCACATGAAACTCCCACCATCTTACTAAAGTCCAGGATTTTCCGAAGGACCCAACCTGACGGTCGGGATTTGACGTCAAGTGTACTAGCTTCCACCATCTCCCCAACATAGCTATGATCAATGTAATGTCCCTCCTCTTCCTCCACCCGCCCATCATCATTGTATGTATCCCTCCTCTTTCCTTCACCAACCCACACCACCAACGCACTATTATTCCTTGAATCCCCTTCCTTCAAAGACTTGGGGTATCTCCTACAATAGGTATTTCCGACCTTAGATGCTGAGTTTATCATTTTCTCAGTCAACGAAGTAGAAATTTCAACCAAAGCGCTCTCATTCCTAGGGCAGTTGTTCCCCGCCAAAGTTTCCGACTTCAAAGTCGTGGTGCTCGGCTCCCCTAATTCAACACAAGGTTCCGCCTCTCGATACGTCTCCATCATTAAATCCATTACCTCCCCACATGTTCCCTCCGTCTCCACCTTGTTTCCTTCACCAGATGATATCTCCTTAGCATCCAACTCCGCCATAAATTTTCCACTGTCTAGGGGCCCATCCAATCCCGTCCCACACTTATGGCAATAATAGTTCCTGGAACCCCCTATAGCCCCACTATCCACAACCTTAAGCAATTCATCTAATTCATCTTTCAGCGCCTGAATGCGAGCCCTTAATATGCATTATGATCACTTTTCTCGTTTGCCACGTTGCTATTACGCAACAACACACGCTGATTAGTTTGTTGCGATTTCCCAACGTTCGCCGTAACCTCGGCGTAGGTCCTCCCAAGTCGGCTCCTTTCTTCCGCTTGTCGATGCTTTACCTTGTCTCTGGCGACAAATGAATCAACGACTGCCTGAAACACTCGTGAAACCGACGTCCACCCCTCTCCATTCATTCCTTCCGGCACCATCACAACTCCTATGCGACGCCTCTCCCCGTACTGTGCTATCATCAAGAACTTACCACGACTGTTAGCACAACGTTGTGCCAGAAAAGCTCGAGAGGACTCATCAAACTTAGCGACGAACTCCCCCGTCCTGCTAGCCACCCGCAACTTATCCATCATATTCACCATCCAAACAGCGCCATATCGACCCATGCAGATAGTGTCTGAAATCTTCGACCCCCATTCTGAAAATCTAACAATACCTGAATCAGTAACAGACACTGCAAAGTCCTTTGCCTCAACTGAGAAACGTGAGCTGAAGATCTTAGGAGCCACATTATAAGTCTGTCTTCCCCAATTCCGTGCAATCGACCCGGCTGATGATGGAATTGACTGTCTGATTGGCCTCTTGGCGGCGAGGGGATGCTGTGTGTTTTCAGGCGGTGGCGCGTGGGGCCCACGCGCCGGGCAGATCGGCGCGAACTCCCGGCGCCACCCCTGCCGGAGTCGGAATAGCCTGCGCGGCCCCCTGGGCAAGCGCGTGTGGCTGGCAGGCAGCCGGAGCAAGTGGAATCGGGATTAGGCTCTCGTAGGTCAAACTGTTCATCTCCTTCCCTAGATCTGTTTTTACACTGTTACCATCGTGAATGGGGTCGCTGTGGGTCCCTGCTGGTTCGCCGTCATGTGCGCCGTCAGTGGGCCTCCGATTGCTCGACTGCGGATAATGGCATTAGGGTTTCCTTCCTCTGCAAGGGTTTCGGTGTTTGGGCTTAGGATATGTGGCGTGAGGCCGGACAGGTTAGGTCGTCGGGGGTGGTGACTGGCGATGGTGACATCGCTGGTTGGGTTGAGGGGTGGCTGGTTGGGTTTGGATGTGGCGGGAGGTGGCGGCATATTGCTACCAGAGTAGATTAAACACGTAAACGATTATTATAAGTTGTAGAATAAATCAAAGTCAACTGCAAATCAACAATTAGTAACTTTAGGGGAAATGTTTGTTGGGAGGTGGTACGAGCGGATATTACAGATGTTCTTAACTATTTTTCAGAGTATGGCAGGTTTCTAAGAAGCTCTAATGCTACATTTATTGTGTTGATTCCCAAGAAACCAGGGGCGGTGGACATGATTTTCGCCCTATTAGCCTAGTTGTGGGATGTATAAGATTATTGCGAAGTTATTGGCGAATCGATTGAAGGAAGTGTTGGAGAAAGTTGTGTCTAAGTTCCAGAGTGCCTTTGTGAAAGGAAGACAGATTTTGGATTCTGTGCTAATAGCAAACGAATGCGTTGACTCAAGATTGCGTTTGGGTGTGCCAAGGATTCTATGCAAGCTCGATATTCAGAAGGCATATGATCATATAAATTGGAAGTTCCTTTTGTATATGCTCCGGCGATGTGGATTTGGGGAAAAGTGGTGTAGGTGGATTAAATTTTGTATCTCAACTGTTTCTTTCTCAGTAATGGTTAATGGCACTCCGGAATGATATTTTCGAAACAGCAGAGGATTGAGGCAAGGAGATCCCCTATCTCCGTTGTTGTTTGTCATCGTTATGGAGGCGTTCGGCAGGATGCTTAAGAAAGCTATAGAGGAAGGTCTGATTAGGAGCTTTACGGTCGGACATACACAGGTCTCGCATTTGTTATTTGCAGACGATACACTGATTTTGTGCGATGCTAATGATGAGCAATTGAGGATTTGCGTCGGTTACTTCTATGCTTTGAAGTGGTGTCGGGCTTAAAGATTAATCTGGGGAAATCTGAGGCTATCCCAGTGGAAGAGGTTGCTACGTGGATGAGTTGGCCGGTATTTTAGGATGTAAGGTTGCGCACATGCCTATATCATACATTGGGCTCCCTTTAGGGATAAGATTTAAAAGTAAACATATTTGAAATGGAATCATTGGAAGGATTGAGAAGAGATTAGCGGGGTGGAAGCGTATGTACCTTTCGAAGGGTGGTCGCCTTACTCTCATTAAATCCACCCTCTCAAATCTCCCTACTTATTTTTTGTCATTATTTCTTATTCCTGTTACAGTGACACATAGATTAGAGAGGATTCAAAGGGAGTTTCGGGCAGGGATGGAATAAGAGAGGAAACTCCACTTAGTCAAGTGGGGTGTGGTTTGTTCTCCTGTAAGGGTTGGGGGCTTTGGATTGAGGAGCTTGGTTCTGTTTAATAAGGCTTTGTTCAGCAAGTGGTTGTGGCGATTTGGAATGGAGAGGGCGAGTTTTTGAAGAGAAATCATTGGAGCGAAGTATGGTGTTTTGGATGGGGGTTGGTGCTCAGTTGACGGTCGTGGATCTTATGGGGTGAGTCTGTGGAGGTATATCCAACGAGGATGGAGTGACTTCCGAGATAATCCGAACTATGAGGTGGGAAATGGCAATAATGTCAGGTTTTTGGACGATTGCTGGTGTGGAGATCAACCACTTAAGGCGCGTTTTCGTTCTTTGCATCGTATTGCCTTGGAGCCGTCTGCTATGGTGAATGATGCACTCACCGTTCATAATGGAAGTCTCAGTTGGAATATTGTTTTTGAGATGGGTTTACAGGATTGAGAATTAGATGATTATGTGTTGTTTTTGACCTCTTTGCATGAGGCGCACATTCAAGTTGGAGTAGATGATCATAGCAGGTAGAGGTTGGCACAGAATGGTATATTCTCAGTTTGCTCTTATTTCAAATCTTTATTGGAACCTGTGCAGAGCTCATTCCCGTGGAAGATGGTGTGGCAATGTAAATTGCCTCCACGGGTAGCTTTTTTATTGTGGATGGTTGTGCGGGGGCAAGCGTTAACGGTTGATAATCTTCGAAGGAGAGGCTTCTGTGTTACTGAGCGGTGTTACATGTGTAAGAAGGATGAGGAGACGATTGATCACTTGTTCATTCATTGCGATGGCGTTAGGTGGCTTTGGAACAGCATTCTTGTCTCCCAACATTTGGATTGGGTGATGCCTAAGAGAATTGAAGATGTGCGGACATGGAGGAGGAAATTTCGAGATAAGAATAGTAAGATTGTATGGAATCTTATTCTGAGATGCATTGTTTAGTGCGTGTGGAGAGAAAGGAACAACCGCTATTTTGAAGATCAAACAAGAACTATTGAGCAATTTCGAGAATTGTTTCATCTCACTTTGTACAATTGGTTTAATACTGTGACTGATAACCATATAGAAGGGTTGCCTAATTTCATGTTATTTTTGTACTGTTTAAGTTGATAATACATTCTCCATGTATTATCTTTTGATTTATTAATTAATATACTGATTACTTATCAAAAAAAGGAAAAAAAAATTCAGGGGAAGCAAGTATTGTAGAAAATCCTAGCAGTGATGAAGAGCTTCTACTTATATCTGACTACAACTCCGAACCTAATGAAGCTTAGATTTTGGATACAACTTGCACTTTTCCTATGTTAGCCAATCGGAAATTGTTTTAAACATACGAAGAAGTTTCAAAAGGTGTTGTTGTAATGACCAGTAATAACACACCTTGTCAGATAGTTAATATTGGTCGGGTCAAAATAAAGATATTTGATGGGATGATTAGAACACTTGATCAGTGAAATACACTCTAAATTAGAAAAAAAATCTTATCTCCTTAATTACTCTTGATTCAAACGGATACAAGTACACAGTTGAAGGTAGAGTTCTGAAAGTTGTCAAAGGACCTCGAATCGTGCTGATTGGACATTAAAAATCTCATTTATATATCTTACAGGATGATACAGAATCTTCGAGTAGTCGGCATATTTTAAGAACTTCGGTGGATTTAGAGTTGGCTTATGTACCGTTCGAGTCTAATTTAGGGTATTTGTTTAAGAATACATCTCAATTGAATTTTGAAGATATAGGTAAATATATTTTGTCACCATTATTGACGGTGTCATTGTATTCAATTACTAGAAATAAACCCATTTTTGGTCATAAGATTCCACATAGGTACAATTATGCTGATTTTGTTGATGGTTTGAATAACATAAGGATGTTGATTCTAGTTAAGATAATTTTTTTGATACATTCAGTTGTGATTCTGTTACATGGTTAGTTTTGCCTTGTTGGGTGGTCATTATATCACTTTTGCCCCTAGTTGGAGTAGCAGAGGTGGATAATATTTTCAATTAAAATTGTTGAGGGACAAGTTCGTTTGTGTTTTTAATTGAAGAGTTCAAGTTTATTTCTTGCAGTGAAATTTGTCTCTAAATGGAGAATTTTTTTAAGTTTTGCTCATTACAGCAGAATTCGTATCAAGGTGAAGATTGTTAAAATTGGGGTGTAAGTTCAGGAAAATTAAGAGTTATAATTAAAGTGCACACTAATTGGAATCCTATTTAGAAAGCAATTGTGAAATTCTATTCAAATCCTCTTCGCAAATTCTAATTGAAATTCTACTTGGAAGCCTATTGAGAGTAGAAATTTGTATTGAACTTGAAGAAGACTTTTTTGAATGAAGAAAAAATCATTGGAAGGAGTTTATGTCGGCAATGAGGCGACAGGTCGCAGCGTCGAGAGATGTAAATAAAACAGGGCCGACGCTGCAGCGTCACCCGTTCTGTCTCTCTACCCTGTTTTTTGTCTCCTTTTCCGCTTTGGACTCCATTTTTGGCATTATATTTCATCTACAACTCTACTATGAGTGTTTGGACGTCCCAAATTGTTCCATATATAGTTGACTCTTTATTGTATTTTAGATAAAGTTGGATTATGTTAAAAAAATTATAAACACTTAATCTTTGTATTCTATTTCCATATTATAATAAAATCTGAATTCTCTTCAAATTATTTTATTCTTTAGTTATTGTGATGAATTACTTCATATTACACTTAATCTCTAAACTTTTTCACAACAAACTAGTATTAAAGAATTCCAATTTCCATAACATTACCTGTGCCGCAAGCCGTGTCCTCACAAGATCTAGTGGATAGGTAGCAGAAGCAGCTGTTATTCCTGACAAACCACCACCCATAAAGTGCACAAGAATATCCGCACATGCGTTCCCCCCATGACCATCTAGTCCAGGGATAGATTTTAAAATCTGCAAAGGTTATGAAGCCAGTGAAAAGTATAGTAAGTTAGTAACACACTTTTTACCTGGATCAAAACTGTTATCCGCAATTCATAAAAACTCACACTTATGTAGCGTTCATATGCATAGAAGTTGACTGAAGAATAAGGAAGTCGATGAGCAATCGTAACCAAATTTCCTTTCCAGAAAGCTCTAAAACCTTCTTCATTGACAATACGTAATGCCTCTCGCCACATACTAGGCTTACTCAACAATGCAACATCTGAGTGCATGCCTTGTACCTAAAAGACATTTTTTTTATTAGATATAAAGCCAAGTTTTGACAAATAAGGGGAAAAAGAAAATAGGCTACTGAGTAGGATATAAAAATTCATACGATTGAGGTGAATTAAAAAAATGATATAAAAATTCACAGGATTTGCTTTTTTTATATAACGTTAAAGAAAGGAATTGCTAGCCCAATGAAATTTTCAAAAGCACGAAAAAAATCCTCAATAAATTCAAATGTAATTGTGCCGATTACAATATTAATACCCAAAAAGAAACAGTCAGTTTTGAATCCTGTAAATACCAACCAAAATTACACAAAAACTTAAAACCATTCACAAAAGTAAGAAACAAAGAGGGAAAAGGGCGGACTTTAGACCAAAAAGTATCGAAGTTAAAGCACCTGAAAGAGAATGGTGAGACGAGAAAGAGGCGCAGTACATGTCTTGCTGAAAGCTCCAGCGACACCACCGGCGAGGAGCTGAGGCATAGTACCAATCTGGGATATAGGCGGCGGATCCTGCTGCTGCGGCCGTGAATGGTGGCGGTGGAGAAACTTCCTGGTGGCAGCACCACCACCACCATCCACCACTCCTCCATGACTGGATACTCCAACCCTAGCTTCCATTTATGAAATTAAATTCAATTGATTTTGTTGTACTGGAATTCTAATGCTGGATCATTTGGGGTTCGTGAGTATTTGATCTGTGGAAATTGAGTTCGCATTTTCTGTAGGTTAGATTAAAGAGAGAAACCCTACAGAAAACCCTGACAATTGTCGT
This sequence comes from Fraxinus excelsior, assembly GCA_019097785.1. Classification (NCBI taxonomy): domain Eukaryota; kingdom Viridiplantae; phylum Streptophyta; class Magnoliopsida; order Lamiales; family Oleaceae; genus Fraxinus; species Fraxinus excelsior. The sequence goes on from CM032626.1 coordinate 7,633,092, forward strand.
TTAATTACTACTGTGGATTTTGTGGTGGGAATATTACTTCGAATATTTCTCTCTTTCATGTGTGGGCTTGCCGAAGGAAACGTCACAACGCTAAGCCCAATTAAAGCAGGCCCACTCCCAACTAATTGAACCGGGGAAAGTGACCAAGTGCGTACAAAACTAAGAGAGGGTTTTAGCTCTCAATGTATCATAGCACCTTTTGGTTTCAATTTTGTTACTGTGTACAGCTAGTTTAACAAGGTTTGGCCATTGATATTAGGGAACATTACGTTTCTAAGGTGTTTACTTTACACCTTTTCAAAAATACAAAAACAAGTTTGAAAATTCACAAATCAGGTTTTTTAAATTTTTAATTAATAATTAATGAATTATTAAATCAATTTAATTTTCGTAGGTCACAATTAGTGAATCGGTCACAACTTAAAAATTTAAAAGTCACGATTTGTTCATCGGTCACAATCACAACATTTAAAAGTTACGTTACTTATTTTATGGTCACATTTCAAAATTAAATGGTCACATATCAAAAAATTTTATAGGTCACATATTATATCGAGATCACAAATTATGGTCACATAAATTTTTCCAGTCACATATTATCAAATTTTTAGATCACAAATGAGTACTTGGTCACAATTTGTAGGTCACAGTTGAGTGTGCTTGGTCACATAAATTTTTCCAATCACATATTATCAAATTTTTAGGTCACAAATTAGTACTTGGTCACAATTTGTAAGTCACAGTTGAGTGTGTTTGGTCACAGATAAATAAATAATTGGTCACATACACTCAAACACCGATCCCAAATCCCGATACAACAATAATCACCACCGCCCATGCCACCGCCACAGTCACCACCACTTCCGTTCCCCAGCCACCGGCGAGAAATGACCGGGTCATGAAAATCGAACACGGACACACCACCGCCATCACCAAACCTCACAAAACACCATCCAAAAACCGCCACCAATCTGAAAATCACATCACCACCGATCTGAAAATCACAAAAACACCAACGCACATCACCACCCCCGGATCTGAAAATCGCCACCACCAACACCTCAAAAAACACCATCAACAAACACACCACCGCCATCACCACACCTCACAAAACACCATCCAAAAATCGCCACCAAGCTGAAAATCACCAACGCACGTCACCACCCCGGATCTGAAAATCGCCACCACCAACACCTCAAAAACAGATCGCACCTCCACAATCGCCGCACCCACATCCAACAACACCATTCGGCAGAAACAACCTACAGATCTGCAACCATCGGCAACAATCAGCCATACAACCATTACAAAATCTATAAAATCAAACTCGAAAACAAAAAGAATGGAAAATAACAGATCTGCTCTACTTCGAAGAAGAGGGGACAAGACATAGTTGCGTCGCGTCGCTGAGAGAGAGAGGCAACGGAGAAGACGAGAGGGGGAGAGGATAGTCAGACGATCGGATGGTGGTAACGGCGCTGCGACGGCGACGGCGACGGCGACGGCGGCGACGAGCAGAGTGACGGGATGAGAAGTTGAGAGTGGGGGAGAGAATTGGTTAATTAGGGTTTGGGATAGATGGAATGAGGGGAGTATATAAATTAATTTATTATAAATAAAAATAAAAAATGTTTTTAAATTATTAATTAAAACCTGATTTTTGTAATATGAAACTTGATTCATGATTTTTGAAAATGGTAATTTAAAAGTAGGGGTGGGTGTAATTTCCTCTTGATATTATTCAAATCAACGATAAGGATGTCTACAATTCACGGATTACCAAATTAGTTGTACAAAATCATTACAGAAGCAGTTTAATTATTTTGATTTATATTAGAGTTGTAGTACCAACTTTTGTTGATTTGGGAGCCTAGTTTGCTATGGTTAAAAATAATTATAAGTAATTTTTGCTTTAAAAAGTGTTTTAATGTGCCAATAAAAGAAATTATCTAATTTCTATTTATTTTCATTGGATAAAAAATAATATGTATGGATCCCTTGAAAGTTCATGTAATTTGTGTTTATTTCTATGGTCTATAGGTTTCCACCATTGATGTAAGACAATCTAATGCTCCTGAGTCAACCTGGATAGTCAATTTCAAATCAACGACTGAAAATTTAGCATTACCATTAAGAAACGAAAGAGAAAATTACAATTGAATCCCAATGTTTCCAAAAATAAGTAGAAGTGGATAATCACCATTTTTTAGTCAACTCTTATTGTATTACGGGTTTCTATAAAGCTACAGGCACGATACTCTCTTTATCCAAAGATTTAGTTAGCGCGATATATACTTTGGTCTCAATCAAGTTAGCGTGCCGAGTTTCGATAGCTTTCCAAATGGAAATATTGATATCATAACTAAATGATGATTTCTGTCCTAATCAAATTTATTCGTGATCGAAACACTAGTACAATTCTATGTCTAAACTGTGACAAAATAATGTTCAATGACCTTTCCATATTTTCCAAGGGACAAAAATTTCATCCCTATGAAATTTACACGTGTTCTCTGAAATTTACATATGTTTCTCTAAATAATTGATAGAGAAAATAATTTATCATTTATCATTAGAGTGCCAAGATTTCTTTCAAATAATATTTTTCTGATGCTCGGTTTAAGTCAAGAATCAAGATTTTATTCTAAAATAGCTGGATTATTTCACATCATTTTTTCAACAAAGCTGTAATATATAATTCATTTTTTCAACACACTTTTGCTTGCTTCATATACATATCCTTATTTGAAACACCTATTAGCTACTTTTAAATTACATAAAAACTAGGAAACTTTAGACTAGTACATAAATTTTCATACAGCAAGCTCTCTAGTCCAATTCTTCGACAATAAGGGGAACTCAAGGGGATTGAAAGAGCACCCCAACCCCTCAAGGAGCAATCGAGTCGCAAAGACTTTGATGACTCGAGATTTACGGAAAGGAGAGTGATGGAAAGAAGAGCCCGCCCACTGCCAATAACATGTTAAGCCATATTTGAGACTACAAGATCACCATTACGATAATCAACAACAGCCACTCTCCTCTGCACATTCTTGTAAGAATATTGTCTTGCAACAAACACATAAACACACAAATTAACTGCGGTGATAGCTGCTATAATCCAGTAAAAATAGTCAAGCCGGCTTTCATTCAAATCCTTCCCGAACCAACTCTTTCCTCCCTTCTCCGACAGAACATCCACAATTGTTATCAGAAGGCTGCTAAGAAAATTCGCGGCTCCAGTTACACTTAAATAAAACGCGATGCCTAAACTTCTCATGGAGTCGGGCATTTGATCATAGAAGTACTCTTGCATTCCAACTAGAGTAAATCCGTCACCAATCCCACCTATTAGAAATTGTGGTGCTAACCAAAATACACTCATTGAAATTGAACCATTTACTGGATTCGTTTCTACAAGTCTTAGTCTTTTTCTCTCGACCAAGGCTGCTACTACCATAGTTATAACGGAGAAAACCATACCGATACCAATTCTTTGGAGGATTTCGATACCTCTCTCATTCCCAGTTGACCATCTTAAGAAAGGTACTAAGAGTTTTTCGTAAATGATAACGGCTATTATCATACCAATGGCTGTTAAGGCATAGATCGAGGCAGGTGGGATTATAAAGTCGTGAGTGATTTTTCGATCAAGTGTCGTTCCTTGTTTGACGAAAAATGTTGAAGCCTGTGCTACACAAATTCCAAATGGTAAACAAGTTAGCCAAATGGGAAGCATGTTGATTATAAGCTTCATCTCCTCCACCTTGGTTATAGTAGCAAGTCTCCATGGATTTTGTTTCTTTTCAGCTGAAATTTCATTGTCTTCAAGAATTGCTGCTTTGTCTAGAAACCTAAAAAATATCGACATATAGATACAGTACTTTAGATGTCTTGTTCTAATGAATCTCTAGAATCAAATTGAAATAGAAATAAAGCTGTAGGTTTCAGATATGCAATAGTAAATAGGAGTACCACTAACAACAAATAGTCTCTCCTCATAATTATAAAATTTAACATCAAAGGGTCCGTTTGATTGCAAGGGTGGAAAATTGATGGAAAGAAAATGAATTTTAGAGAAAATAATTGCCTATAACTTGTTTTTCAGGGAATTGTTAATTAAGCCTGTTTGATTGGTATAATTTTCCACCCGAAAAACTTTAAAATTTTGGATCTTTTTGTTTATGTTTAGTTTTATTCTATATGAAAATTATCCATTAAAGTGATTTTTTTTTTTTTTTTTTTTTTTTAACAATTGGTTATGAAATTTATTTTTCATAAAAAAAAAAAAACCTGAAATTGCTTTTCCCACCATAATCCTCAAATTTGAGGAAAATAGGCGACAGAGGGCAGCCCAATAAAAACATTTCCCATCCAAATTTTGTTGGTCAAACACTCCAAAACCAAGAAGTTGGAAATTGATCAAACAGGGCCATATTCAAAATCAAAGCCGAAAAGCAATTTTTTTTTTTATTAGAAAAATAAAATAATATTGCATCCCACGTGTTATTGTCCTACTTTCCTAAAAATTTAGGCCTGGCCTCGCATATCTATGTCCCGTGCCGATATCCATGCTTCATAGCTTATAATAGAATTAAAATGTCTTACCTGAGCTTCTCAGTGTGGTAAAGAAGCCTCCCCTGAGTCTTGTCTGATCTTGAAACCTCGTACAACTGATCAGGTGTATCAGGATATGGAAGATTTCTCTTGGCAACTGCTGCTGCAAGTACTTGTACCATTGGTGTTAGGGGACTTCCTGGCGCCTTTCTATAACGATAAAAAGGTCGTCCGATGCAGAATATCACTAGACTAGAAATCATCACTGCTGTAAGAGCAATATCTGCTGCAGCCCAGCTAACATGTTCTTGAATGTACACAATAACTGTTACACCAAATAGTAGTCCAGAACAAAGCCCAAAATTCCACCAATTGAAAAAGGACATTTTCAACCTCCTTTCTTTAGCATCATCATCGTCAAATTGATCGGCTCCAAAGCTCTCCAGAGAGGGCTTGTGCCCTCCAGTTCCTATGGAAATCAGGTAGATGGAGAGAAAGAAGAACAACTCATGGACCTTTAAATTTTTATGGCAGGAACTGGTGTGACAAGGTTTCAAGCTCGGGACAATTTGTGACATTGTCAAGAAAAGTAAACCCTGGTTTTGCATAAAAATTAACTCAAATTAGAAAAGCAAGTCTTGTTCTTGTTACGGAGTGCCTGACTGCAAAAAATCTGGCATAGCATCAACATAAATGAATTAAAAACAATTTTAATAACTACTTTGGAACAAAATAAAGTTTGAATAATTAATATGAAACTCCCCTACAAGTTGAGAGACGAGAATGTTCTTTTTCTATACATGTACTAATAATATGCGTTTCGAAGCTGGTCAGGTAGCTAGGCCAAGTTTAATTGCACAGAGTATTGATCCTAATCAATGTCAAAATCTCGGGTTCTCCTAATATTCCTGCTATATAAAAGGTTTTAAAGGGTCGATACTATTTGTGTGAGGCATGAAACAATAATGTTAAATGTACACTACATCCCTTACATGATTTTCGACATCCTCTTTGTTTTCGAAAAATTGTGGACGGGAAACATGTTTTTTTTTTTTAACTGTCTAATAATGTGTTGTCATATGACACAACATAAACAATTATTTAAAAGATGATGTACATGTAGTATGATTAGACATGAAAACCCATTTTTATTTATCGTAGTGTAAACTTGCATAGACAGTTAGACATAACCCAAAATAACCCTCACGTCAAAGATGAACCACAATAAAATAAGTTATTTTACATGTCCTGTTTTCAATTTTACTCTTTCATAAAAAAGAGAGAAGAGGACTATATATATTACCAGGATATAAACAATGGATGAGAAGAGAACTGTAGAGAATCGGCCAAGGTAAGCATCAGCTAAGAACCCTCCAAGTAACGGCATCAACGTGGTTACACCGACCCAGTAGTTGACATTTTTGGCCGCTGTTTTGATGTCTAGGTGGATCACCTTAGTGAGATATATGATTAAACTTGTTGCTAGTCCAAAATAGCTCAGTCTCTCAGCAAACTCAATAGCTGCCAATAAAAAGTGGTTTTACGTAAGCTTTAAAAACGGTTTAGCCTTGGATAACATCGGAAATTTAGACAACCCAATACGAAGATATTTGTGCCCAATATGTTGCAACGGAAATGTTCTTATTTTTTATGCAGTAAAAACCTGATGTGACATATGAAGTAGCTCTCAGATGTGAACCACTGTAAATTTGTATTTACTTTACTTATTTTTCGATCAATCGATAACAAAAATGAAAATACAAGATATTCAAGTTCATGGATTTCCTTACATATTATAAAAAGGGATGCTTTCCATGTACCAGTGGAAGCTCGGCGAGGAACTCTTCCTTTATAATCAACAGAAGAATCATATACCCATTTCTCCTCATCAATATCTCGTGATTCTTTTTTGTTTTTTATCTCCATCTCCATTTGTATGTATCACTTTCTGAGTTAAACAAGTTAAATGTAATACAACCGAGAAGCTGGTAAAAACGAGATGATAAAAGGTTTGGCAACTTTGCTTTCTGCTACTGTTATTATATAGAGCAGGACAGGAAACCAGCCTTTGGTTTATGCCCAGCTGTGGAAAGCTTTTGCATGACAAGAATATAATGTGAAAGCAAATCATTAGTCAACAATAGACCGGAGTCAATATTTTTACTCGAAACCACTCAACCCAAATTAGAACGGGTTAAAATTGGCGCATTAGGGTTTTAGAATCAAGAATCGAATTTTTCTAATCAAGTTATTCGATTCTAGCTATACAGTCAAGTTTTGATGTGATTCTAAATTTTTTTTTTTTTTTTAATAAACCTGTCAATGGAACCAGAATTCAAATGAATTAATACGTATTTAGAATAATCAAAAGCGTGAAAAAAAAAGAAAAAAAAAAATATATATATATATATATATATATATATATATATATATATATATATATATATATAGGTCTGTTTCCCTTTTCCTCCATAAAACGGGTTTCATTTTCACAATTCTTAGCCCATGTTTGATAAACATTCTTTCAAAATACATTTTCAACCACATATTTTTCATCACATTAATAACTTTTCCTTACTTTTTAACCATATTTCTCGTCATATCACTATTGAAAAAATATATATTTTTTCAATTATGTCATCAATTAAACACACTCTTAATGTGAATCCAATCGATAATATTCTCAAAATATCAACATCAAACTTCCCAGTGGCCCCAGGCCCACCAATAATTGTAAAGGCTTGAGGGGGAAAAGTGCCCACCCACAATTTTGATAATTTAGTGGAAAGGGTGATTAATTCTTACTTTAAATAAAGTACTTATCGTTATTGGTTCTCAAAGCATCCATTAAAGTATTTGCCATGGAGATTTAAAGCAAAACAAATTAATAATACACATAAGGTTTGGTCTTTGAAATGTATGATTAAAAGCATCTCCTATGTTAACGTGAATAATGTGAAAAAAGCTATCATACCACAAAAATGAACATTATTTTAAAATAGTGTAGTGCACTTTAGGTGAGATTCTGTCTAGCTAACATAACAAGTTTTACCTCTTCCATTATTTCTTATTTTTCTCTCATTGAATACACATTTGATGAAATTTGAGCTATAGAAATCTATTGGAGATTAAATTTGAAATTAGTCATCTATTCTTTGGACATCTATGCCACAAAGACTGGAAGTCTTTCAATTTGCTTGCCACTAACACTATTTTAGCTATTTTAGATAAAGACATTTTTTTGTGAATATACGAACTTTTAGATAAGTTGAGTATTGAACCTCGTGTCCTTAGGTGATGTTAAGTACTATAGGTTCTACTACATTTACTATAGGTACCAATATATTTCATAAGATTGGATTAGGATCGAATAGTAGTTTAGGACAAGTTTGGGGCTTGATCTAAGAGGAAAATTATTGTGAGACCGAATTGTAGGTGAAATTAAGTTAGAATACTTCATTAAGGGTCTGTTTGATTGTAAGAGTGAAATTTGGGTGGAAAAAAAATAAATTCCAAGGAATTGAATTGTCTAAAATTGTTTTACTGGGAATTGTTAATTAATTGTGTTTGATTAACATAATTTTCCACATGGATCTTTTAGTGTTCGTTTGGTTTTGTTTTACATGAGAATTGTTTATTAAAGATAAAATTTGTTACAATTGAGGATATAATTTGTTTTCATTGCAAAAAACAAAAAACAAAAAAAAGTAAACTGAAAAACAAAATCCCACCAAATTGGTGGGAATTGATTTTCCTCAAATCAAAGGAATTGGAACCATGTGAGTCAAAACCAAGAAAATAAATTGTCAAGAAAATTTTTCCTATCAAACATGCATTTTGGTGGAAGATGGAATTTCATTTCCAAGTTCCATGGAAATGATGTCAAATCAAACATGGCCTAAGTTTTAAATACTATACATAGCATCGGAAAAATATGACTAATTCCTTAGTCTTGAAGAAGTGTCTATATAGCGTGATAAGCAGATTTAACGTCTTTTTAAGAATGCAATTGGTTTATTATTGTTTGTGAATGTGTCGAAATCGAGAAATAAAACACAAATTTAGCACTAAGGCTATGTTTGATAGCCCCTTTTCAATGGAAATGATTGTTTGATGGTTTTTGTTTGCCATGGAAAACTAATTTCTCCCACCCCTCACACGTGCACTTCCCTTTAGTGAACAATTTTCATAAAAAACAAAGTCAAACAAATATCAAAAGATCCAAAATCTAAATATTTTTCACGTGAAAAATTATACCAATCAAATACAATTAATTGACAATTCTCAGGAAAACGTGAAAATTTATATCAAAATTGACAATTCTCAGGAAAACAATTCTAGACAATTTAATTCCCTGAAATTCATTTTCTTTCCACCAAAATTTCACTTTTACAATCAAACGAACCCTTAGGTAACAAAAAATAAATAAATAAATAAAATTATTAAAAAAAATCTTGATTTTACATAGGAAATAGAGACATGCTTCTATAATTTGTACTGTATAGGGATATCTTGATGAAATATAATCGACAAACCAGTGATAGACAACAATCACAAAATTTAATCAGAAATTATAAACACAGGAACACAAAAAAATTGTTGACCCAATTCTGCCAATTGACTTAGTTTGGAGGGTTTAGGGACTGAAGTCAATTCCACTAATGCAAATTTGTCATCCAAGAGAAAGTATCATGTACATCAAACCATTCAAAATCCTGTTTTGATCGTTGATCCATATGGATCTACAAAATCAAGACACGTCCTTTATAATAATCATTTCTAACCAATCCTGATTTAAACGTAAAACAACACAGACTCAACCAAGCCTAGAGTTACTGTAGCATGATAGTTTTCTAGGATTAATCACAAACTAGGATTACACAGAGAAGTTTTTAACCATAAAAGGAGAAGGAAATCGCTCTAAGACGAAAACAACTAGAGAGAAGAAAACTGAAGAGACCATCGAAAAAAATGAAAAGTTAAGCTACAATGAACCGGCTACCAGATTAAAATCTCTGCCATCCATTTGATCAGACGGTTTACAAACCTTCTCAACTAGCACAATTCTTGTCACAACCAATGAACCAATTGGAGGTTGCCACATAGGTCATCCATAATCCAAATAATCAATCAAAGCAACTTTCAAAAATAACACCAATTTTGAGAAACATGCTCTTTCATACTATCTTTAAATGGATTTCTTGTTCTTGAATGCACTTCGATAGGTTTAAATTCAATTTACTCATTTTAGCATATTCAATTTTAATTGAGAAACATTATCGAATAATTTAAACAGATTTGATCATTAACAAAATTGAAATAAATTGTGAAAGCAAACATGACAACTACACTAAATTCATGAGTCATAATGCTTTTAAAATGATCTAGTTTTTCTCAAAATTTATGATTGTCGATCACTTAGATTGATTATCAGTTCATTCCTTGTTAGATTTTCTCGTAGATTCAAGTAATTGATAGGATTAATTATGTTAGATTTTAAAGTTGTTGGCAATTTTTGACAAAACTATTGTTGTAAAAGAGTTTTTAAAAGTTAAAGTGTCAAGTAGTAAGTTAGAAATCCTACGGTTTGAGTGTGGAACAAGGAAAAAAGTGTCGTTGCAATTTCATTAGGTGACATGTTCAAGCGGTAAAAACAGAAGTTGCATCACTCATCTGTCACGTGGACTTCGCTTGAGCGATACACCATTGCTTGCCTGTCGCTCAAGTAACAGTGTATCCTGAGAAAACATAACTCGCGTTTTTCAAGGTTTTATCCGGCCCATACTACCCAAAACCTCTATACTATATACATCCTCTCCTTCATTCAAAAAAGTAGGATTGAACATTGAGAGAAACAAGTGATTATTACCTCCATATCATTCTTAGAGTTCAATTTTCATTTTGATTTATTCATAGCATTGAAAAACATCAATTTCACATAAACCAAGCACCAAACAACTTAATTCCATAACATCTATCAGAATTTTGAAGATCAAGGAAGATGACCGAAATTCCAATTGTTGGAGAACGAAGAGTTCTCATTGATCCACATGAGATATATGAATTCAGAAGATCTGGAGTTGGTGCAAGAGTACGAAATCCAAGAGGGTTTTGGTAATTACAGTCAGGAGATTAGAAAGTACTAAGGTTAGTCGAGTCTGACAGTACTATAAGCTGATTCGTTTATAGTTGATTTTTACTAACTTGAGCCTCGAGTTTTTACCTAGTTACAGGTTTTATTCGTCAACAATCTTCAAGTGTTATTTATTTTTCAGTAATTTATTATCTGCAACTATTCAACATAGGATAGTAGTGCATGTGAATTCATCTGGATTAATTAATAAATGTGACTTCTTGTATTTATTAATTGGTAAATTTAAAATTCGCATAAACGCCTATTGACCACCATTTAGGTGTTAGTTGAATTGAACTTCGTTGTTTCAAATTAGGTTAATTAATAGTAACAAAGTCTTCGTGGAACAATATTCGATTTATTTTTATACTACTTATCACGATACAATATACTTTCGTCAACAAACATAGCAGCGACCACGTCACTCCATAGAATGCTACACACTTGTCATCACTTGTTGGAAGAATTCTGACCATGTGTCAGCTAGTTGAATATTATCACCTCATCCTCAACCAATGAGAATGAATTCTCTAAAATTTGTTATAAGCTGCCATAAGGTAGAATAGGCTCGTAACTGAATTAGGATGTCACCAGGCCAGGAAAATAAGCTGTTATTTGAATCCATGATGCTGCGATCGTATCCGTAATAAAGTTCGAACTGTCACATTTGTTATAGAAATGAGAGACGTCAAAACATAGATAATCCGTTCTTTTTTCGAGTAATTGCTCCTTAAAAGGAACATAATATTATGAGATAATCATGTTGTCTAAATCTGAACTCATGCTCCAATGTCAGTGTTAAACTATCTTTATCACCAAAATTGCAAGACAAACAAGATTACCGTTAGGAGGGAAAGAGCATTATTTTGGCGCTTAGAGGATGGATATTCTATGTGATTTGCATACGGGAGATTCTGAAGTGTACTGACAAATTCTCATAGAAATTGAGTTATATACGGGCCTTTAACTGTGCAATTGTTATCATGGAATATGAAACTTTAGTCACGCGATAGTATCCTACCTCCTTTGTGGATGGCATCCCGACTACCCAATAACGTTGACTTTTCTGCGAAAACAAAAGGCAAAGTAGACTTTTCGCACGTCATTTTTCAAATCTTTTCATTAAATTACGAATAATAGACATATTTAATATTCTAGTGAGAAGAATTCCCTCAACTTTTCTCGTCTTAATTTCTAGTCAATAGGTTACTACCGTGGATGTAACTCCATGGCATGGTAGATTAGGACACTCCAGCGTTCTTGAGTCCCAACTTGTATAGCCAATTTCAACTCAATAAATCACAATGTCATCAAGCAACAAAACAAAAAATTACAATTTGTCCCATACATTTCCAAAATAAAGTAGATCTTAACTGTCCCAACCTTTTGATGTCGTGCGAGAATTGTATGATCTGTTTTTTGAGGGGGTGGTAGTTCCCTCCTAAATTTTCTATTTTTTTTTAATTAATATATATTTTACTCGTTGTGAATTATCACAGTTGCCAATACTAGCATTGTTTAATGATCGATGTGATTTGTGAAGTTCATATCCCTTTTTCTTAACAAATACAAATATCCAATGATAACATACCAGAAATCTTGGCTAACCAATAATGGATCAGCATGATATATGGCACGCTTGAGCTTGAGAGATATGCTTAAATAAGTAAAGTGGGTAATCACTTTTTTTTTTTAGTCAAAATCTTAAAGGACCTACCGACAAAAGTTATACATTACGCATGCACATACGTAAAAACTAAGTTTTTTTTTTTTTTTTTAAAACTGAGTCGAGTGCATCGCAACTCATCAACCTACCAGCATAATAGTAATACTCAGTTTATCAATCAATCCAAAAGTAGGAGGTTCATGAATCACAAGCTGGGTCGCTGAACTTTATTTTGTAACAATATCGAGTCAGCATAATTTACACTTTAGAGGTACTGTTTGTTAGTTTGTACAATGATTGTTGACAAATTTTATTGGCAATCATTGTGTTGTCAAGATCTCTTCGATTGATTTAAAAAACAGTTTGTAAAATGGATGGATTTTTCCTACTCATGATTGTCAACAAAAATTGTCAACTAGAGTATAGTATGGTTCTTTACACTTTGGTCTCAATCAAGTCAGTATGTCGAGCTTTGATAGCTTGCCAAAATGGAAACATTGATTTCACAATTGATGGTTGATTTCGTCCTAATCAAATTTATTCGTGCTCAGAGAAAGTCCTTGTTTTGTATAAATTAAAATTTTAATTTTAATTTAAGTCAAAATCAACGTTTAATTTTAACCACACATTTTATATGACCCGCAATTTTTTAACCACACATTTCATTAACTTTTATCAAAACCTACTAAAATTTTAATTTTAATTCCCACCAAAGGGGGCTTAATTGAAATGGTAGTATAATTTATTGACTCAAATCGGGACAAAAATAAAAAGGCTTGAAGTTCCAACTAGTCATATCAACTTGGATGGAACTTTATCAAAGTAAAATATGCATATGTACGTGTTCCCACTGTCATGGGGCAGTGGCAAAGTAGGAAGGTTCTTTACGGGATATCGAATGTTCGAATTCCTATGACGATTAGAAGTCAACATTTATGTTGTAAGATAAATGTCTTGTCGTGGCAAAATAATGATGCGCTTTGTTGCCCCTTTGGGGGTCATGTCCGCACGTCGTAAAGGGAGATCCGTAGGAAGGAAAGTCGCTTCCCAAATGTCTGATACAGGTGTGTATAAACTGTAACTGCATCCGAATTTATCCGGGTGACAAATCAGGGGGAAAGACCACCACCTCTCAAGATTAATCGGGCGAAACTCGGACACGTGAGGACTGAATCACAATAAAAATAAATAAATAAAACAGAGATGGTGCATACTTACTACGTGTGTCTGTATACAAGTGTGGTCTTATCAAAATGCTAACCTAATAGTCTACATGTGAGCTTGCTGTGGGCTCGGCTTGGCCCGAAATTGTACTGGGGGGCGACATGCAACAGCAGATGGGATGTTGGAAACGGAAACAGTTGTGTCCTCTAAAATTGCGCGTCATTTTCATACGTCTTTTTGCAGTTCAAACATGTCCTTTCTTAGAAACGTTAGATACCTTCCAACTTCAATTTTACCACACACTTTTTGAGTCCAGTTTTCATTGACGAAAGTGTTAAGTATTATTCTTTCGGTGATTCTCGTAATTTGAATTGTTATCATCATTACAAAAAGTGATAGGTGCATTTGAGAGACGCAAACAAATTCACGTTACCAAAAAAGAGTCCATCTATTGTGAGTTCACATTATTTAACCGGTGCGCATTATTGAATACGTTGGATTTATTATTTGATTTAAAAACTAATCTTGTTGTTTATTATTTTCCAATGCTAAACATTTTAATTATATTAAATAATTTTAAGCACTTGATTTTTTAATTGAAATAAACAAAATATAATGCCTCTGTTTGATAGAAATTATAATTTTTATTTTTATCAAAAGTCAATAATTGCTTTTAACTACATATTTTATGGATCTCACAACTTTTCAATCACAGATTTCATTAACTTTTATCAAAATATGCTTAAAATTTAATTTTAATCTCTATCGAATGAGGGCTAATGCACACTATTTTAATCTATCAACTATAGTTGATGACGCCTCGTCCTTAGTAGTCAGTAGTTGAATGTTTACAAAATCTTATTTAGTTCCTGTTTGGTACACATTAAAATTTTCATTTTCATTCTTCTACTTATTTTCAACCACACATTATTCAATAAAATAATATTTTTATCACATCAATAACTTTTCCTTCTTTTTCAATCACACATTTTCCATCAATCTACTATTCCAGAATACATTCTTCCAAAATAATGTGGCTCAAACAAACCCTTAAAGAAGCTTATGTACACTTTAGCTTATGTACACTTTATCTCATGCTTAACTAACAAGCTTTTGATAGTTATTTTATTAAAGTTTCTATTGATTTGAGTGTTGTTTTCATGTTTTAGGATGAACTCTAGACTCCGATAATATTGGTGATTAAATTGGCGAAAAGAATTGAAGAATGCATGGTTTGGACTCAATGGAAGTACAACAAAATGAACATCGTCGGAAGTGACCAAGGGATGAAAAAGAGACAAGTTTTGGCAAAGTCAACTCACTCGAGCGTGCAAACTTGAAGTTCCGGAATTATTGCTCCGCGAGAGCTAGCAAGGGTAAAATGCTCGTTCAAGCAAGCAACCCGCATAAGCTCACAGGATTTTCATTTTTTGGAAAAACTTTCAAGGGAAAAAGTGGTACTCTTGGCAGGAAATTAGGACCTAACTGATAGAAAATCGGAAAAGGATTATCGATCCAAAACATTATTAAATCCTAATTTATCAAAACTCTTTCTCAAATATAACCATCAATATTGAAATAATTGAGAATGAAAATAGCGAAAGCATAAAACATACCTTAAACCATAGATTTCTGATTGTTTGCTTGAATGGATCACGATCTTCCAAAGTGATTTGTAGCATTCTCTTAAATTTTCTCTTTATTGATGGGGATGTAGAGGAGAAGAATAATCCACACTCACCATTGGGGACCATGACCCTATAATAAGAATAAGATAATGAAAGATCATTATCTTTCATTTGCTTCAAATCAGCCATTTCATCAATTTGAAACAAACATCCGGTCTCTACACTTTAATTCCATGAAACCTAGTACCCAATAGTCAAAACTCATCTTTATTGGACCACTTTAATTGATTAATATTTAAACAATAGCAACACACATTTTAATATATTACATGTGTGGCCTCATATAAGTTGGAATTTTTCAACAATCTCCTACTTGGCCATAAGTGTAACCTTTCAAATGTGCACAACCTTACGAGCTCAAAATTTTGCTATTGTTATTATGGGTATTTCAAACAATCTCTTCCATCAATCATATTGATATAGGATCAAAGCGATTTTCGTCACATTTAGCGTGACTAAATCCATCAATGGTCACATACACCCATACAACCAAATGACATGGATCAATCATGAAAATGTAGTATGAAAATTACATGTTATGTGATCCAACATGTCTATTTCCAACTGGTCCAATCTTATTTCTTAAGTGAGATCAACCATAAACTTTAATCAGAGTGAAATTGAACTGAATACTTTATTTCTGAAATTAACCGAATACCCATGGATAAAATATGTGTCTAAAACAGATAACATCCAAATACAAACTCCCACTAATGACTAAACTAGCATATTATCAAAAGATGCAACACCCATATGCGTATTATGTTCATAAAAGACATTGGGTGGTAGCCATTTAGTAAATGAATCCATGATTATGGAGTTTGTCCTTATATGCTTTATTGAAATCTAATCACTCTGTTTTCTTTCCTTAACAACTAGGAACTTAATATCTTTGGACTTTGACATCGTTATGTTCCCGTTGGAATACAAGACTCTTATTGTCACATAATAACTTAAGTAGTCTTTAAACTCCATCCAAAATATGCAGCCTAGTGACAATATTTTGCAGTCAAATTCCATGATCATAATCAGAATATCCAACGATCTCCAATTGGTTTGATTTTCCTGAATGTGATCATGTAATCCTTAGTTCTCTATAGATACTGAATAACTTCATTGCTGCTTTCCGAATTTCCATCCCAAATTTAGTTAAATATATGTCTAGCATTCCAATGAATGCTATATCCGGATGTGTATAAACTTGAGTATACATTAAATTCTCAATTGCTGAAGCATCGAGCATTTCACGTATTTCTTTTTCTTTAAACTTATCCATGATGTATTAATTGAGACTAAACTTGTCTCCCTTATCAATAGGGGTATCACCTGATTTACAGTCCTACATGCCAAACATTTTAAGTATTTTATCGATATAGCTCTTTTATGACAATTCAAGAATACCTCGAAAGTAATCCCGACGTATCTGAATCCTTAATACAAAAAGGACGTTACCAAGATCTTTTATCTTAAAACTTCTTGATGAAAATCTCTTATTTTCGTGCAACATGTCTATATCCTTAGTGGCAAGCAGTATGTCATCAACAAATAAAATCAAGAAAATATGCTTACTCCCACTGAACTTGTGATACACATAATCATCAACAACATTCATCTCGAAACCAAATGAGATAATTACTTGATGAAACTTGTGGTACCATTGACGGGAAACCAACTTAAGCCCGTAGATGGATTTCTTTAATTTTCAAACCATATTCTTTAGGTCTCCTAACACAAAGTTTTCTTATTTCACCATATAGATCGTTTCATCAATGTTACCATTTAGAAACGCTATCTTAATATCCATATGATGTAGCTCAAGGTCAAAATGTGCAACCAGTGCCATAATTGTCCTGAAAGAGTCTTTCGTTGAAACTGGAGAGAAAACCTCTTTGTAGTCAATGCTTTCCTTTTGAATAAAGCCTTTAGCTACAAGACGAACCTTATATATTTCCACATTACCATTCGAATCCCTTTTGGTTTTAAATATCCATTTGCAACCAATGAATTTCACACCCTCTAGTAATGAGACAAGATCTCAAACTTTATTGTCTTGTATAGACTTATACTCCTTATTCATAACACTTGGAACTGTGTTGAGAATTTAAGCTGCTGTCTTTACTGATATTTACTAGAAAGACCCTGAAGTATCGTGGAATAATTCCACATTCCTCTAAGAATTTTAGCAAAAGGCATTGGACGTTGTTCTCCTGATCCGTCACATCTATCATAGTATTCACCACTATGGTAAGATCTGACTTAATGAATTCTTTTACTGAGTTGATTTTCAATCTCAGTCTTGTATGCCTTGAACATGTTCAATGTTTGAAATTCCTCATAAATGAGATATAGGTAGCCATAATGAGAAAATTCGTCTATGAACTTAATAAATGACTGTTGACCATTCCAAGAAGTCGAAGGAAATGATCCACAGATAACCGTATAAATTAGTTCTAAGACGTCTGAAGTTGTATGACACTTAATCTCCTTATGTTTGTTTATTTTCCCTCAATGCAATTGATATTGACACTTAAGTCTAGAAAAAAAAATTAAGAGAATCAATAATTTCTTCTAACACAAGATTTTTCATTCTCTTTTGAGAGAAGTGACCTTATTGCTTGTGCCAAAATAAAGCAGAATTCTCATTGGTTAATTTATGTTTAATACCATGCGGATTCATATACAAGATTTTTTTATAAGAGACAACCGTATTAAACAGATATAGGTTATCATTACCGGATAAAGAACCGATGCCCACATTTTGAGGTAAGAAAGAGATCAACCGACTATTTCAAATTGAACAAAAGTAACCAAATTTGTCCAATGTAGAAATAGAAACCAAATTCCGTCCAAAAGACGGTACCGTAAATGTCTCTTTCAAATTCAAATAATAACCATTCTTCAATGATAACCTAAAGTCCTTATAGCCTCAACCTTAACTGATTTGACATCGCCCCATATAGATGAATCTTTCAGCATCAATTGGTTTTGGCAGTTCAGACAACCCCGCATATACACACTTATTTGAATAGTAATACCGAAATATATTCACTAAGTATGTCTAGGAATTGACATTACATTTACCTCAAAACAAACCAAAGTGAGAAGTGTACCATTCTTTACACGCCAAGCGCGGTATTTAGTACAGTCTCTCTTTATATATTCCAGATTTTCACAAAAGTTACAGTTAAATTAATCTTTTTCAGGCTTTTGCTATTTATTTTAAACTGAACCGAATGCAGCTTTATTGTTATTTATTATCCTTAGAAGTACTTGCCAAGTGAGTAATGTCAGTTTCATTTTGCTTTAGCATTTTTTCTTCTTGCACATAATATGGAAATGAGCTCATTAAGAGTCAACTTTCCCTTTTTTACAGTTGTAACTGCCCTTAATCAACCGAATTATGCAAGAGCGGGATCAATACCAAATGTAAGAGCAAGTCATCAGACAACTCGAGATTTAGTGCCTTAAGCTTAGAAGCAATGTGAGACATCTTCATGATGTACTCCCTTATGTTTCTTCTACCTTTATACTTTATTGAAATCAAGCTTTGCAAAAGCGTGCTTGTTTCACCTTTATCGTTTTTCGCAAAACGTTTCTCAATTTCGACAAAGAAATCATTAGCATTAGTCACTTCCTTAGATACTGCGCCTCTAAAGGCTTCCAGAATGCCGCGCTTAATGATCATTAGACTCATGCGATTTGAGCGATCCCACTTCTCAAAGTTTCACTTTCCATCAGATGAACTTTCTTCCGTAAGAGAAGTGAATTGCTCAATCCGAAGCGCAAGATCTAGATCTTTGCAGCCAGAACAATAAATATGCTCTCTTTGTTCTGTTTAGCACTGGAATATAGTTGATGTTGATAGATATTGCAGAAGTGGATGGATTAACTGAATAGAGAACTTATTCCCAATTAACATGTTCACATTGGAATCCGTATAAACAATTAATTTATTCAAATAATGGTACGTCTCATCTCAAGATACCTAGCACATCATTAATATCAAGTCTTTGGACAGTAATATTAATTGTAAGTGGTACTCTTGGTGTAGTGATCAAACATTGACAATAACTCCTGTCAAATAATAAACACATCTTTGGATTGATTTATTATTCACATGGAAACCTTATAATTGTCACACATTTACCATCACAAGTGTGCATACAATTCGGTCAAATATTAACCTTCCTTTAGGCCGGCTAATATCCACATGAACAAGCATACACACGAATTCCTTCTAATATTCTAAATTAATTAATTTCCATAAGAGATGTCGCTTTGGCAACATATTGTTTCAATTAAGTCACTTTCGAATATTATATTCTCAAATGAGTCCTTTATACCAAAATTTGAAAAACGGAATACTTAATTGTATTTATCTTGAAACTTTAAGGGCCTTGAGGTTAATAATTCAATACTTTAGGGGTCAAAAATTAATTAATTCAAAATTTTAGGGATCAATAATTAATTATTGAAAACTATAGGGACCCAAAACTTAATAGTTCAAGACTTATGAGTCAATTAATAAATTATTGGAAAGTTTAGAAGTCAAAAAACAATGATTAGACACTTTATGGGCCAATTTAAACCAATTATGAACATTGAGGGGCTTAATTATAAAATTCAGAACTTAAATGACCCAAATTAATTAATTTCAGAACTTCAGGGGGCTGAATTATTAAACCCATAACTTGATAAGGATCAATAGGATGAATTTTAACTTTATGGGGGCTTCATAACCAAAACTTTAAACTTCAGGGGTTGAGTTATCAAAACCCATAACCTCAAGGCCCAACTTGAATAAAATTAAAACCGTAGGGGCTAAAACTTAAATTTTAACCATAATCCTTAAATTGCAACCAAGGATCTGAATTCATCCAATTTACACAAGAAGCCCTGTCTCCAAATCTTCCAAAACTGAAAAACTTTAATGGAAAAGCCGCTTCCTCTTCCACCTTCATTCGGCGCCACCAAGGGACGGCAATGACCGAAACCCGTCGCCCCCCGGACAGTAGCCACCGGCGCTGCGAAAACGCTGCTGTTACAGCAGTGACAACCCCGCTGTTGCTGGCGGCTGCCACAAATAATTTTTTTTTTAATATACTAAAATCCTTTTAACAGATCTACATCCATATAATAATCCAACCTCAATTTCAAAATCAGAATTTTTCTTGATAAAGAAGAAAATCTTAATTATATCAAAAATTCATATTATTACATGCTAAATTTCATGTAATATTAATCCAAATTGCATAAAATAGCAATAAAATCATACAAACCATAAAATTCAGAATTTCAAAATTTAATTTCTCAATGATTCAACAATGGATCGGCTCTGATACCACTTGATAGAAAACCGAAAAATGATTATCGATCCAAAACATTATTAAATCCTAATTTATCAAAACCATTTCTCAAATATAATCATCCATGTTGAAATAATTGAGAATGAAAATAGCGGAAGCATAAAACATACCTTAAACCATAGATTTCTGATTGTTTGCTTGAATGAATCACGATCTTCCAAAGTGATTTGTGGCATTCTCTTAAATTTTCTCTCTATTGATGGGGAGGTAGAAAAGAAGATGAATCCACACTCACCATTGGGGACCATAACCCCTATAATAAGAATAAGATAATGAAATGTCACTATCTTCATTTGCTTCAAATCAGTTTCTCATCAATTTGAAACAAACATCCGGTCTCTACGCTTTAATTCCATGGATCACTTTAATTGACTAATATTTAAACAATAGCAACACACATTTTAATATATTACATGTGTGGCCCCATATAAGTTGGAATTTTCCAACACTAACTTCCATAACTATATATATGAGACATTTTGGATTTGGAAAAGGGTTAGACACTTAGGAATTTAGACAGAGACCATAAGATCTAGATGGAGGGTTTGAAGAATTCAAAGGAAGAATATGAAGACGAAGTTATAATTACCTTAAGAGTTTAGCTGTTTTTAGTTGTTTAATGCGCTTTGTTATATCGTAATTTACATAAAAAAAAAACATGGTGAATTCATTCACCGCACGATTGTAATTTGTATACAGTCAATATTTGTGGAATGAAATTAAACAAAATAAATTAAAGCGAAATCATGAGTCAACTTCATCTCATTAAAATCAACTCGGGTTTAGTTGGTTAATTAATTTCATATTTTGTTAATTTTACATTATAAGTGGATTAACTTTAGCTTATAATTCACTTCAAAAGTTAGAATTGTTGGGAATATCATAGATTTCTATAGCTTAAGACTACATTCCATATCCATTTACATAACATGTTCTCTATCATATCAAAATGCAGAAACATATTCTTTCCAGAATGCAGATTACAACATGTTCATCAATCAGCAATAAGAACTTATAAATCTGGACAGAAATCAAAAGCTAAAAACGAACAATAAAAGGACAGAACTTGACTTCCCTTTGTTGGTCCTTTCTCCTCCATTCATGGCTGAAACTTTAGGCTCAGGAACACCCTTCCACGCTATGCAAATCACCTTCCAGAGAGAGCTAGAGAACCGGTTCAGAACCCCTCTTTCTTGGCTAGGATCATCGACCAAATGGTCTACCTTATACAGCCAAAGTTCACCTTTTATCGAACCTGAACCTGGCGAGAAACCAACCCAATCCAGCTCCTATTTCAAGCCTGAGTAATACATAGGAAACTCACAACAATAGGTTTTAGGATCGACACCATGGAATACCAAAGGAAGAAGAAGAACCCAACTTCTTCGAAGAAAACCAGAGAAGAGACCATGGGAGTGAGAGAATGGAGAGTCAGTAAGTGTCAAGTCTCAAAAGGACTAAACCCACGTGATATAAGGTTCAAAAACAAGAAAATATCTCACCAAGTTTTAATCTCAACCGTCCACATGATCCAATGGTTAAGGAAAGATTGCAAGTAATGCAAATGACAAAAATAGCACTAGTCAAGCTAAACTTAGGAGAACCACAATACTCACAAGAATTATATAATTTAGATACTCGATAAATTAAATATTCATCTAATAAAACTAAGTAATACAATGTATAAAGTTTTTATAATTTTTGGTTCTAACACGAAATATAGAACACCGGCAGATTAATTCCTTACCATATAAATTAAAAAATCTTCGTTATAAACAAACTTCCAAGGCATCATATATATAATAATGAATTGCCTTCTCCATTCATTTACTTTCTACAGATATTGCATACTTAATTTAAAGACAATGCACATGTTGTCACGAATTAATATTGCATATATTAATTAGCCCCTGTTTGGGCTCCATTATTTCAACCACATATTTTTCTAAAATTAATTTTCAATCACACATTTTTTTCATAATATAATGTTACACGTAAATCCAAAAATTTTCCTTTCTTTCAACCATATATTTTTCAAAAAATCACTATTCTCGATTACATTTTCTCTCAAAATCATATTAAAACAAAGCCCAAACGTGAGCTTAGTTTTGTGTTCACATAACTTGTTCCACAGAAGAGTGATGGTTTCTGTGTACTCATCAAATCATAGCGCTTTCATGGCACCACTTAGTGATTGCTCGGCTTGGTCCATATACCCACGAGCCGAGTTCGAGGTAAATTTTTTTAAGTTACCATACAATGCTTGGTCACTTTTTTTACGAACTCACGATCCGAGTCCACGAGCCGCTCGCGAGCTCAACGAGCCAAGCCTTGCTCTGCTCACTATACGAACCCCTACTCGGCTCGAGCTCGAACTCGTTCTGAAACAAGTCCGAGCTGTCCATGGGTCGAGTTTCAACAAGTCGAGCCGACGAGCTATTGCCACCCCTAGCATCACTCATTTCTTTTGCAGTGACAACAACGCGACTCTTATCATTGCATATTTGTCTTAATTTTTGAGTGATGTACGATGTGAACTCAGTATGCATTGTCGGCGGCTCTTCGTTGTCCCCCCTATGTGCATCTCTGAACGGAGAACTTTTTCAAGATTCAAATTAAGGCATCAAGTGACGCGACGTTAACTCCATGGCTGAACTTAGTCTTGGGTTCGCCATTTCTAGAAATGGTCTTGTAAAATATCTCATTTTTTATCTTCCTTCCGAAATTCAAAGTGAGAGAAAAGGAAATATAGACGCAAATGAAAAACTGACTGCAAAATATAGATGTTTGGTTATTGAGCTTGACCTCGGTTTAGATTAGAAAAAAATTTAAAATTTTAATAGAAATTAATGGAACGTGTGATTAATATTAATTTAATTTATGTTTGATAATCATTAAAATAATTTTTTTTTTCTCAATCCATATTTGAGTTTCACTATAATTAGATTTTTGAGAAAAATGTATTTTGTAATAATGATTTTTCAAAAAATGGGAGGGTTAAAAGAGAAGAAAAAGATTTAAATTTACATATAATATTATTTTATTGAAATATATTATCAAATTAATGGAGTTCAAATAAACTTATTTTTAATCACACATTCTTACAATAAAATATTTTACTCGTAAATTTAAATTTTTTTACCATGCATTAATTTGACATTCAATCTTTAGACGAATTTCGTTGGTGAAAGGTTGTCCGTCCGGATTAAAGTATGATTAGAGCATGTCTCTTTCGTGAATGTAATGAAAATGCTAATGAATTGACGCACTGAAAGACAGATTTTGAAAGGGAATCGAGAGTGCAGTTTGTTGACCCCAAAAATTGGTCCAACAGAGAAATAGTTCCACGTGTTTCTTTTATGGTAGTGAGATTATATTTTGTAGAGAAAAGGGGGTCGGCCAGAAATGGTAAATTGAAAGAAAGCCAAAGCGTTTGTGTATAAATTTGCATTATTCTTTACAATGTTACAGTGTGCGCTTTTATAGTAGAATACAATGGTGGAGAGCCGTTGGATGATGGAACACGTGGCCTCATCCGCATGCCCGAGACCTCTCATCGTAGCCATCAATCAATCATAGGCCATTTCGTATTTAATGCTGCGGCGGCTTGACAGCCCTAGGCCTGACATGTGAGACTAGACTTGCTTCATTAAGTGGAGCTACACACAGTGAATTGTCACATCACCCACTTGATACGAAATCTAGTATGAGATCTCCCCAATATGCTTCCACGTATTTCACCTCATCCATTGGGGCTCAGCTCTTCATAAGGGTCCGGACAACATAGTTTCGACCAGCAGTGTCGGCCATGAGAGGTTCCGTAAGACAGGGGTTCGGCCAAGTTTCCATATGGACAGAATGTGGAACGGATCTATATTCACTTGCCGTGCAGTTCGTCACTCAATTCGTCCGCCGGCCACGTTGCCACGTGTATGTACTGTACGATTATTTACGTTGCCACGTGTATGCACTGTACGATTATTTATACGAGCAACATCAGTCCCCCAAGTCGGAGCCGTACATTCATGTGTGGGTCGGACTTTGAACATACCACATGACACATAGGTGCAGCCCTATGAGGCCGGACTTACCTTGACTGAGGCCTTTTATACAAAGGAAGAGCCTGCTCAAAAGAGGCAACCTTTATGAGGGTACCGCGTTTAGTGTCGCGGTGGCCAGTGCCTGACCGGAGGCAGGAGCTATAGTATGTCCCGCTTGAGTCCATTGTTGGTCCATTAGGTGAGATATAGGACCCCTCCGGTGTCTTTGGGGTGGTGGCAATCCCATTGAGGTTCAATTGCGATGGTCTATGAGTTCTTCATTGACAATTTCGCTTCTCATCATCTCCACTAAAGCGTCATAGGTGGACGGGTTCTGGTTGCGTACGTCCCTCCAGAACAGAGTATTTATGTTGAGGCCTCCCCTTAGGGCTGACAGAGCCTCTCTGTCAGTTACTTGCTCGCAGTACGTCATTTCATCAGTAAAGCGAGCCAAGTAACTTTTCAAGGTTTCTCCTGCCTGCTGCCTCATGTCTTGTAGCCTCTGGATTGGGGCCTCTCCCTCCTTGCTGGACAAGTACTGGTTAAGAAATGCCTTTTTCAGATCCGGCCAGCTCCTTATGCTGCCTGTCGGGATGCGGCTGTACCAGATTTCCGCTGCCCCTGTCAGGGTGAGATGGAAGGCTCTACATTTAAGCGCTGACGAGGCTCCTCTCAGAGACATTTGAGTTTTATAGTTGTTGAGATGCTTCGCCGGATCACCTTTGCCCTCATACTTGGGTATCTTGGGGGGAACAAAGTGGTTTGGGATCGGCGCATTTCGCAGCTCCTGCGAAAAGGGCAGGCTTTCGTCATCGTCGTCCATCTCAAACGACCTGCAAGGCCCGTCTGAGTCATTTCCATCGGCCTGATACCTTGGGGTTGCGTCAACCTGATTCCGCGCGTTAGCGGCCTCTCTCCTTTCCCGCCTATTCCTAGGGGGAGGTCGGACTTCCTGGGGCTCGTTTTCCTCATCTTGATCCAGTGGTCTTTGAGTTGGAGTTCGGTACGGCCTACCGGGCCTAGAAAGCCCAATCCGGTCGAAAACACTTGCCGACCTTTGTGATTCGCAGCCTTGGGAGTACTCTGGGGGGAAACTTCGGGGAGCATCCCCGCCTAGGTGGCTGGTGGCACAATTGTTGGAAGCCTCAACTCCCAATCCCCTTTCCTTCAGGTTGGTCTCTCCACGCCTCGAGGATACGTTGCAGTGTCCATATATTCGCCTCCAGGGTGGTAAGGTTCATTTCGAGGCATCTGCGGTTCAGCCTGCTGTTGCATTTGCATTAGCAATTGTTGCATGGCAGCGTTTTGCTGGGCTATGCTTCTCATATTTGCTGCCATCTCACCAACTCTTCGTGCTAGGCGCGTGGTCGTACCCCCCTTCTGTGGCGATGATGGAGACGGTGCATATTGACATTTGTTCGGAGAACTTCTTCTTCAGAAGCCTCCTGTCGTCTTCCTTCATTTTGCGTACCTTGGCGGCTAGAATTCATGGCGCCCCTTTTTGGTGGTCTTCCCGAAACGACTCTTTTTCAAGAATCTAGTCCTTTGTTCAAGGTTCTTCGCAGGTGGCTTTTACCACTAGGATATACGTGGTTATGGTCTTTGTCAGTTTCCTACAGACGGCGCCAATCTGTTGACCCCAAAAATTGGTCCAACAGAGAAATAGTTCCACGTGTCTCTTTGATGGTTGTGAGATTATATTTTGTAGAAAAAGGGGGTCGGCCAGAATTGTCAATTGAAAGAGATCCAAAGCGTTTTTTTTTTTGTTTTTTTTTATGTTTTGGTTATAAATTTTCATTAATTTCTTTACAATGTTACAGTCGTGCGGCTTTTTAGTAGGAATACTCAATGGTGGTAGTGCCGTTGGATAGTGATGGCAACGGGAAGGGGCACCCTCGCCCCGCCCCGCCCCGCCCCGCCCCGCCTTTGACGGGGCGGGGCGGGGTGGATTTTTGCCCCGTTTAATGCCCCATTTAGTTTTTTTTTTAAAACCAAAAATTTCCAATTAAATACAATTCAAAATTTTATAATCCAAAGCAAATAATACTTAAAATAATTACATCAATATCCAAACCAAACAATGAAAATAAACAATGTCCAAAATTAAACAAACAACGTTAAAAAAAAAAAAACCCGCCCCGTGACCCGAGGCGGGACGGCAATCCCCGCCCCGCCCCGCCAACCCGTCGGGGCGGGGCGGGGCGGGGCGGGTTTTTTTGCCATCTCTACCGTTGGATGATGGAACACGTGGCCTCATCCGCATACCCGAGACCTCTCATCGTAGCCATCAATCAATCATAGGTCATTTCGTATTTAATGCTGCGGCGGCTTGACAGCCCTAGGCCTGACATGTGAGACTAGACTTGCTTCATTAAGTGGAGCTACACACAGTGAATTGTCACATCACCCACTTGATACGAAATCTAGTATGAGATCTCCCCCAATATGCCTCCACGTATTTCACCTCATCCATTGGGGCTCAGCTCTTCATAAGGGTCCGGACAACATAGTTTCGACTAGCAGTGTCGGCCATGAGAGGTTCCGTAAGACAGGGGTTCGGCCAAATTTCCATATGGGCAGAATGTGGAACGGATCTATATTCACTTGCCGTGTAGTTCGTCACTCAATTCGTCCGCTGGCCACGTTGCCACGTGTATGTACTGTACGATTATTTATACGAGCAACACAGTTCATTCACATAATTATTCGGCCCTAAAAATCGAAGAGTGCCCTGCTTTCTTTTGACCATGCTCGTGTGTGGCACTCCTTGCTTGCTGAGTGACCAAAAAAAAAAAAAAACTACTGCTTCAAGAACTCTCAAAAAATTCATTTTTATAGTTGTCAAACAGGGGCTTAACTTTTAAGTTGATCCAAACAAGGTTGGATAAATAGCACATGATTACTAACGTTTAAACCTTATAATGAAGGGTTCTCAACCTTTTATTTATAGCACTCTAGGTCCCTATCTTTCAAAACTATGTGAGTGTGACCTTTATAATAATACACTTCACATAATGGTTGCATCCCCCAAATTCTCATGCAAGAAAAATTGGATTTTTCCCTCTCCACATTTCATATGCAGTTAGCCAACCGATTTAGACTGTACATGATTAAGTACATAAAAGTCTAAGTACACATTCCTAAATATGCAAACAAAATTAGTTTGATTAATAGTGATTTTTGATCAATGTGTATATAAACAATTAGGAATTCTTAGCCGAACATACTTTTCGATTGTTAATTAAATAGAAATAGAATGGTAAAATTGGGTTTTTTTAAAGTATATTTTTATATAAATTAGTACATAATTTTCGAACATTACAAATTTTTTTGATCGACAACCAAAATATACACTTCTATTAATAGGCATAAGCAGCAATATGTTAGAATTCTAGATGGGGGTCTACCAGACCAAATCATATGTTGAAAATGAGGGAGTTTTAGTAGGTGTTTGTGTTGAAAAATTACTTAATCATATATAGCAAAAAATAAAACAATTTCAATTTCCACCAAATATCTACTTTGTGTTTAGATATAAATTGTGATAGAAATTATACCTTTGATAAATTCTGCAAACTCCTTTACTGATTCTCGAACTTGAATTATCACGATCTACAATCCAAACTATTTAATTGTCTAGCCTTCAATAGTGATCCACACAGAGAACAAGAATGAAGACTAGGGTTTTCTTTTCTTGTGCTAGCAAGAATAATAAATTTTCCCATACAGTTTTCAACCCCTAGCAGTCTATTAATATAAGTCCAAGCGGGCTTGTCCTTCTCTTAAACTTAACCCAGTCCTATATTTAATTAATTAAATTTATTTAACGTGGAAATTACATCATATCAAAATTTTCAAATTCTAATTTTCAAATTCAGATTCACAAGTTTTTATTTCAAAAATTAGATGATAATTAAGATTTTAAAATTTTAATTTTTAAAAATATAAAATTAAAACAAATAAAACCCCCAATTCCGACTCAAACCCTAAATATCTATTCTATCTACCTTTCTCTCTCCCTTCTCTCATTATCTCGCGCTCTCTCAATCACCGGAAAGGAGGAGTCCACTGCGAGATGATGCTGATGTAATAGATTGAGTGACGTTGCTACGACGATGCCCACGCCACTGTACGTAGTGGCGCTTGCTGAATAGGCTCTTCGTTGTGCAGCGGCGCTTGCTCGTACGGTGAGGAAGACCTTTAAGATGTGGAAATCAGATCGATGGAGTTGGATACTGGGGCGAATTTGGTGGCACTGTCAATGTTGGCAGAGGCAGTATGAATCTTCGATTTGGGTGGCATTTTGGGAGGTTCAGGGGTGGACCTTCAGTGATGGATTTGGTGTGGGAAGAAGGTTCTGGGAGGTTTTTAGTAGTTAGGTAAAACACTCAATTAGTTGATATGGGGAAATTTGGGTTTATTTCTAATCTACCTCTGTTTTTCTCTTCATCTTGTTTGCTGTGGTATTGAATGCAATTGGTGCGACTGCGATTACGATGGTGGTGATGGTAGTACGTTGTTGGTGTTGGGCGATTTGTGTTGAACGGTGATTGGATGATCTATGGTGTATATGTGTTGTTCTGTGTATGGAAACGATTGTGTGGTGGTGCGGTTAAAGTGGTGGCGACGGCGATGGTGAAGTAGTGGTGGTATTTGGTGGTGGTGTTGGTTTGTTTGAAATTGTGGTGGTGCCGGCGGTTGTTGTGAGCTAGCGGTGGTGGTTCTTGCGAAGACGGTGCAGCGGCTAGACGGTGTTGGTGTTGCTAGTAGCAGTGGATCTATCGCTACAATGATGTGGTGTTTTTATGGGATGTGTTGATTTGTTTGAGATTGTGTTGCCATGGAGAGGTGGTGGCATTGGTTTTAGCGGCAACGATGGCTGTAGTGCTGTTGGATGGAGTGATGAGGTGATGGTCACCAAAAAATAACGTGTGAGTTAAAAAATAGTTAATTTGTGATCGAAAATTTGACAATTTATGACATATACTAAGTTGTGACTTATAATATTTGTGATTTGTAACAGATGAATAAGTTGTGACGTATAAGTTTTTATTTGTGACCGATGAACAAATTGTAACTTATAAAATTTCTGAATTGTGAACGTAAAATAATTTATGACTTGTAAAATTTTTGATTTGTGACCGATAAACAAATTGTGACATATAAAATTTTTGAATTGTGACCGTAAAATAATTTGTGACGTTTCAATTTTTTATTTGTAACCTATAAGATTTTTGAATTGTCACCGTAAAATGATTTGTGACATGTAAAATTTGTGATTTGTGACCTATTATATATAATTTGTGACCAAATTTTATGGAATTGTGACCTTAATATATTTAATTAATAAAATATATGTTTAGTTAATTAATTTATATATATAATTTTTTTAAAAAAATTAAGATTTGAAATTTTAAACCTTAAAAAATCTGAAATTTGAAATTTGAAATTTTATCTCTTAAATTTGAAATGTGTGAAACTTAATCTCTTACTTATGAGATTTCCCTTAATTAAATATGGTCAATGAATTAATTAATTCAATTAATTAATTTGGGTATATTAATAAGTAACACAATTAATTAATTATCTAACATTTGTCAATTAATTAATTGGTAAATCTCATTCTTGTGGTTCTCTTTTGTGTATGACACATTAGATTCCCGATCACAATACCTAACGACCTGAACTATTATTTTGATCTAATCAAAATTGATAAATTAAAATAACTCTTTTAATTTATTATCAATTCACATTCATCGTCTCAAGTTGACATCTAGCAATGTGTCAGGGTAATACATGCGAAGGAAAATGTCACGGGTACGACAAAAACAAATTTGTTCGTTTACCGTGAAACTATAATCCTTTCGATTAGATTCCCGATCACAATACCTAACGACGTGAACTATTATTTTGATCTAATCAAAATTGATAAATTAAAATAACTCTTTTAATTTATTATCAATTCATATTCATCGTCTCAAGTTGACATCTAGCAATGTGTCAGGGTAATACATGCGACGGAAAATGTCACGGGTACGACAAAAACAAATTTGTTCGTTTACCGTGAAACTATAATCCTTTCGTCAATATGATCCGATCAATTATGAGATATGGATATGTGGCATCTCAATTATCGATCATATCTTTTATTTTATTGTTAAGTCAATGTAAGTCGAAAACTCATTTTTTGACTTATGAGTTCACCTTGTTCAAGGATTTCATTATCAACTTAACTGGATAAAATGTAGATCACAATCTCTTACTAACTAAGAGTGACGAATTCTCTATTGATCATTCACAATCTTCATATGATTTTTGACATACCCGAATGATGATGTATTAGCAATCCTTGGTAGAGCAACATCCAACATCATCAAAGTATGATTATCCTCATATAAGACACTATGATGACCTCAAGTCAAATGATCAATTTCACTACCGAACGTTAGAGATTAATCACCGACACTCAGATAGTTATCCATGTGAAATCTCCTAGCGAGTTCCTAATGTTTTGTTCTATAACAAAATATCAACGTGTTCATTCAAGTGTCACGACACTTTAATTTGTGAGATCAACTACTTACTTCATAAGTAAGAAATGTCACACGTGATGATCTATCTGTAATAACGATATTATCAACAGTTTGATGAGGATTAAAATTGGATTTTTAATAGATTGTGATAGAGTTTTTGAAATGTGTGGTTAAAAAGGTGTGGGACCCATTAAAGATGTGATATATATTAAAAGTGTTTATGTCCAAAGTTAATTGGACCTAAGACATAACACTTACAGTTTGACCGGGGTTAAAATTGGATTTTTAATAGATTGTGATAGAGTTTTTGAAATGTGTGGTTAAAAATGTGTGGGACTCATTAAAGATGTAATTAATATTGATTGTTTGACTTTAATTTAAATTAAAATCTAAATTTAATTCGAAACAAACAAGTATTTAGAGGGTGTTTAATAGAGATTAAAATCAGATTAAAATTGAAAATATAGCCGTTATTGTTGACTTTTATTAGACGGGTGGGACCCAATAACGGACATATTTTCAATTTTAATTGGATTTTAAGCCGTACCAAACAGGCTTTAGTCAAGCTAATGAATGGACAACTTTGCTTGCATCACGTCGAATAAAGACACGAGATACACTGTTTTCAAATATTACAGAATTTTAGTAAAATAATATAATTATTTTGATTATATAACACATATTACAGAATCTTAGTAAAATAATATAATTATTTTGATTATATAACACTGCAGCATGACATGCTAAATCAAATTGTTGATAATTGAAAATACTTATTTCGAATATAAAAAAAAAATAAAAAAAGATACAGTTGCAAGGAAGTTATTAATGAAGGATAATATTTCTTAGTTCCAAGATCAAAGTGCCATAGTGATGATGCCAGGATGACAGAATTACATTCTACTTCACAACAAAGTGAAAAAAATTCATAGCCGTGAGGGAAAACCCCTTCCGGGGAAATTGAAGCGACACAAAAGCCGTCCACACATGATGATTTCAACCGAAAAAACTGACAAAATCTTTTTACTAGGGGGCTGAGGCTAATGGTGCAAGACTAATCGATGATCAACTTTGTTGACCTCAAAAAATGACCCTAACACGTGGCCAATAGGATGTAACTTCACGTAAACTCCTTATTGCAGTTGTTACACACCGTTAGTCACTCGTGGCCTTTTCTGGTGAGGATGGAAGAGGCTGCGAGCACTCCGACGGTCAAGTAAGTGAGTTGGTAGACCGGAGTTGAGATGTCCGATGGTGGTGATGATCACCAAAATGTGATTATCAATATAGGGGTGTGGGGACATGGATAAAGTATAAAAGCTAGTGTTATCTTTACTCAAGAGGTCGAGAGCTCCCCTCTCCAATGGTCCAAGTGTGGTATTTATAATAGAAGGAGTTAAGAGGGAAATCGTTGGATGTAGAGCAAGTGACTTTGGATCCTGGACGGATCGTCCTTTCATAAGCGTCAATCCATCAATTCATAAATATGCCTTTCATAGGTGTCAATTTGTCAACCCATAGATAGACAGATATTTAATGTTTCCTGACACAGTAATGCTTGACTTGATGTTTTGGAGTCTACCACACAAGCGTCTCATCAATCAGTCTTAAAGATTTGATTTTGATATCTTTACATAAAAGATCTCCTAGTACATAGGTCCAAAGTGGAGTGATTTGTGGCACAAATTGTAATCGTGCTCTAGGTAACTTATCGCCTCATCACTTAAGAATTGGTTTCAGTTAGCTCTATTGGTCAATCCGTCTAAGGTGTGACAAAGCGATGCGGAGTGCGGACCTTAACATCTGCTACGAGGCAGATGAATCCAGTTAGTCGCCACAAGACGGATGAGTTCAATTTTTCCACCACGTGGTGGATGATGTTGAGGCCTATAACAAATTTGTTTCATTTTGTAACTCGGGAAACAACTTGTTACTCTGTCAACAGGTCAGGAACCAGTGTAGTTTTCCAGTGTCGTGGAGCTCCATTTTCTTTTACTCGAATAACTGATGTTAGAGAAGGGTATACTTTCCTCAGCCTTGGGTGCTTCAGACGTGGCTCAAGAATGGGGCAGCAATGGAGTTACCATTTTATGTTGAAGCATTCCAAGTTTACGCGCGGTTGATACTTCAGCCATTGCAACATTCAGATATGCATCAACCAAGATCAAGTAGATACAAGAATTCTAGCCATGATTGTACAGTATTTTTGAACGACAAATTAAGTTGTATTCTCAATTTTTCTTTGAATTGACACGAGTTTGGCTTGAGATACTATCCCCTGTTTGTGGCCCATTTCTGTATGAAAATATGTTTTGGAATAATAATTTTTTGAAGAATGTGTAATTTTCAGTGTAAATGTAAAATTATTTCATAGAAGAATGTGCGATCAAAAATGAATTTTGAAAAAATGAGAGCCAAGCATAGACTATTTCTTTGATGTCATATGTTGAGAATCCATCTCGGAAAGAACTCATTACTTCTTGGTAGGATGACGACATGATTGTGCACAATTCAAAATGACTTTATTTGGTACCAATGGCGGATCCAAGAATGTTGGTAGGATGACGGCCGAGGATAGTAATCCTCTGCTCTTCTTGTTAGTAGCTCTTTGAGTAGGAGGCAGTGCATGCCATACAGCATGGCTTTAAAATTCCTATATATAATAGTCTGCTACAGAAGATATCACTAGTCTTAACCATGTGGTTTAATGGAAAGATCCTATAGTTAGATTTTACAAAGGGTGTAAACAATTTTGCCAGCATTTTTTATTGGTTGTCTGCAAAACGGGAGAAGTGCAGAAGAATGGAAAATTGTTTAAAAGGTTAAGCTCTTAAAGATTAAAAATACTCGTGTATATGGATTTCATTTACCAATTAGAATAAGAATTATGATCCCCAACGGGTGGGAAACAGAGCTTTAAATTCATTTACGATGCTTAATGTAAATTTTTAGTTAAATAGAACAGCTAATCATACAGTATTAAAAAAAATCACTCAGTTAAGCATTACAACTCATAAAATAAGTTCTCACATTTTAAGTGCCATAGTAAGTATGCTTGAAGCACGACAACAAATAAGTGCAAGAAAAACCAACCAAAAAGAGAAATTATCCCCTGATTAGGAACTCTAGCTCAGTCAAAGCCTCAATGTTCATCCAGAGGCCCATCACACTGGAAAAGGCTTCAAGCATTTAGATCAAGAGCTTCTCAATGGCGTCCTGCATTTCACAAGATAAAAATTGTTAGTTATTTATGGAAATTGGAGACCTTGTGTGAAATGTTAAAAACCATTCACAAATTACCTTCAATTGCAGAATTTGAGTTCTCAGCTGGCTTCCCTCATTGCTAGTCACGGAACAAGCAATAACTGGTCTTGTAACTCCACATGCACGACCAAGAGCTTGCTTTGATGGGACAAAAACATAGGGCACATTCTGCAATTGACACCCAAAAGTTTAGCTCTTTTGAGACATTGAAAAGTTTAAAACCCAAACTTTCAACTTGACCAACGAGTAAAAAATGAGTAATACTTCAGAAGCAAAAATCAATTATGTTTTTAGAAGCCGGAGATGTACAAAACTATAGAATAGCCTGAATAGGTAAAATTAAAAAGTTCATTACACC
The DNA here is from genome assembly GCA_019097785.1 of Fraxinus excelsior. Classification (NCBI taxonomy): domain Eukaryota; kingdom Viridiplantae; phylum Streptophyta; class Magnoliopsida; order Lamiales; family Oleaceae; genus Fraxinus; species Fraxinus excelsior. The sequence goes on from CM032626.1 coordinate 7,667,861, forward strand.
CTTTGATCCACATACAACAAGTACAGTCTCACAAATTTAAAGAAGTGTTAAAATCATTTCGGAACTTCAAGTTTTAGTATAATGTCAGTTTATTACTTCAAGTATTGGAAATGGAAAGAAACAATTTTGCTAAATTCCAATACATCATGCCAAATTCACTGTTAGATTAAAAGTTATAGCCCACTAATATTCAATATTAACTAGATTAATGGAAAATGATAAGGCATCACAGAAATAGTAGGTAATAGTCATCTATACTTCCTCAAATACTAAAACTGGGAATACCGCATATTAAATATAAGTTTTACTTTGTGAGAATAGCAAGCAAATTATGATAAGGTGTGATTGCAAAGGAATTGCCAGAATTTTTTTCAAGAATGCTGTTGTTATGACATGGTGGACTCGAGCATCAGTCACTACTCACTACAGAATGCAGTATCCAATCATTGAAATGAGCAAAGACAGTAATCTACAATGGCCTCTCACACTTCTATTTATATCCTTCAATTTCTTTCAAGCACTGCATTCCATGTATCGTAATTCGTAACTGAATGCAACCTACTTTCTTTTATTCATCTATCAAACTAATGTGACCCTGACTATTATTAGTAATTCTGTTCTTTCCTGTTAATCAATTGGTAGTTCCATTTTGTAGCAAATCTAACATCCCAAACACACAATACACAACACAAGCTTCCGTACAGCATATAACTTATCACGATAACAATTCTTGCTCCACCTTGATACTGCATTCTAATGCATATATTATTCCACAGAACGAAACTTTCTTCCTTAAAATGTATCATGCTCTAGTGCCAGAACTAACATTTAACATTAAAGAATTACCTTATCCTCGGCGAGAAGTGGAAGGTGAAGAAGGATCTCAAGAGGCTCCGTGTCGGCAGCCATCACAACGAACTCAGAAATACCTCTGTTCAGTGTCTTAGTTGCTGCAATAAACCAGGGAAAATTGAAAAACAAAAGACCAGTTCTTGATTCCTTCAGAAAAGAATTAATGGATATGAACAAATAAAAAAGGCAATACAAAACTACCAAATAAAAGGGAAAAAAGCTAGAAACCTTCATTAGCACCCTTTTTAAGCTGTTTGTAGTTGGCAGCCTGCTGAATCAAGTCCATGATCGTAATAGTCAACTGGGCATCCGCCAAGGGGTATGCTTTTGGGTTCACAGCTTCTGCAGTCTATATGTAAAGATAATCCATAAAAGAACAGTGCTCATGAACGAACAAACTTCAAAAAAATAAATCCTAAGAAAGAAAAAATTCAGTCGTGTGTGCGAGAGGGAGTGAAAGAGAGAGAAAGAGAAGTACCATGTTGCCAGAGAGTTGAAGAAGGAACAGAGCTAAAAAATCAGAAATTTGAGGGAAGAGTGGGAGAAGGTGGAGGGAGTAGGGTTTTAAGAGAGGCGAAGGGGGAAGAATTAGGGTTTGGATGAGAATGGGCGATGCTTGGTTACACTTCCTGAAAAACTGAAATTATAAGCATTAATCCTGTTCCTTTATAAGAGGTAAGGAAAAATAAAAATGCACCAGCCGGGAATCGAACCCGGGTCTGTACCGTGGCAGGGTACTATTCTACCACTAGACCACTGGTGCTTGTTTATGCCTTAATATTTTTAAGGTAAAATATCATTTCTTTAATTTATAATTGTTATTAAATAAAAAAGTTTGTTTCTTATCCCCATGAATTTCTTAGGCTTTGTTCTCTTTATCGTATTCAAGTCATTTTCTGTTTTTATTTTTTCAAAACAGCGAAAACGCATTCTCTATCTTATTTTCGATGGAAAAAAAAAACTAAAAATAGAAAATGACTAAAACATCGTTTTGAAAAATTTAATAAGAAAACAAGGAAAATTCACAAAACATGGGAAACACATTTCTCAACTATCTCTCCCTCTCTTACCCTACGCTCTGTAAATCAATTTCCTCTCACAAACCCACAACCTAAAATTGAAAACAGATCGTGTTGTCAAATCGAAGGGTTCTCTACGAGATCTTCAAATCAAGGTTTTGAGCTGGTTTTGCCGAATCGAAGGTTTCTCGATGGGCTGTTTGAATCAAGGTACCGCATCTTCAAATCAAGGTTTTGATTCTTTGCTTGTGATAATCTTTGGTTATTTCCTTGCTATTCCATATCATAGTTGTTGGGTTCGATTTCGCCTCTGCTTTTTTATTTGTTTGGTGTAAAAATTGAGGCGGGTTGGATAATAGTTGGGGCGGTGAATTTGCAGGGAGAAGGGTAGATGGTGGTGGAGGCGGAATTACGGGTTGAATTCGTAGAGGGAGGGTAGATGGTTGTGGAGGTGGAGTTGCAAGTTATGTATGAGTGATTTTTTATTTTATTTTTTGGCTATTCTTGCTGTTTGGAAGTCTCCGTTCAGTGGTGGAGGCAGAATTGCAGGTTGTGTTCTTGATGCTAAAAGGACTGGCAAAATGTAGGAGATTTATCATTTCGGGAGGATTATGAAGATGTGTACAATCTCTATTCCTATCTCGACTAGCATACCTGTAGAAAGCTGTAACTCCATTAGCTATTAATCCCTTTTCTCTCACAAATATATTCCACCCTCTTTTGAATACAGAACTTTGATGATCTATAGGATTACAATTTAACTGCTCAAAACTATATTTAACTGAAACATCATTATAGTTTTTGCAAGTTCGGAATTTTTATAGACTTCATGCTAATTATTGAATTATTTCCCTTCCAATTATTTGTATTTTGTGTGTAATGCATACTACATTTTTGTGACATGGTATGTTGTCCGATTATTCAGAATTATCATTATTGCCTTCTTTGAATCTTGGAAACTCTACTTCCACTTTTTATTTGCTATCCAATCTCAATTGCTTTGTTTGTTTAGTTTGTGAGGAAAAATGACTACCTCTAATTTTGAACTTGGGGCTTTTAATGAGGAGGAGGATTTTCCTATTTGCCAACAGATAATGAGAGGGGTTTTAGTTTAGCAAAAAGTGTCTGGTGCAATAGATGGTTCTTCTAGTGAGACTGACTCTCGATAAGAGAGAGGGGCTGATGAAGTAGCTGTACCTCCATTAATTTGTATCTTTTAGATCATTTTCTTAATTCTAGAATACCACAAATTGTATTTTAATTCTAGAAAAGATAGGACATCTTCTATACTTTAATATGTTAATCTTCTGTATTAGGTAACATCATCCAGAAACACTACCAATGTGTCCAACTACAAAACAAATAAAATTTAGCCCTAGATGTTTTGAAATAGCACAAATAAATACTTATATGATTCCAAAGTAAGCTTTCTAAGCATACTGCTTAAAATGTACAAGTTCGTATATACATGTATAATAAATGCCTCAATAACATAATTGCACAAGTCATAGGGCAAACACAATATAAAAATGAGAAGAAATGAAATAATGCATAGAGAAACAGAACTCAGAAAAACCGTTGTTCTTTTTACTTAGAGTTGATGTAGGATTGAAATGTACATGTGGAATGACTTGTACATTTTGTGATATTTTTTTTAAAAAAAATATAGAACATGTCACAAAGTTAGGAATAAGGAACCAATGTCATGGTCAGATGAGAATGAACCTGCTTTTATCGAAATTCTTTACGAGAGAGTGAAATCAAACGCATTGCAATGTTCTACATTCATGAAAGACGAATGAGGCGGAATCAATAAAACAATGGTTGCTTCAACAAAAGTGGATTACGGGATAGATAGATTAAAGGGAAAGTGGAACCGCTTACGTAAGATTCACTATATATTCTCCGAACTTTTGGCACATATAGGGGTCACATGGGATCCAAATACCAACAAAGTTCATACTGTAGAGGAAGTTTGGCAACACTTTTATACATTATATATATTTATTAAAGAATATTTTCGTCTTTATTTTTTAAGATATTCAACTATACCCATTTTCTAATGTGGCTTCTTTTATAATGCAGATTAACAAGCCGGATCACAAACTGTTCAAAAAGGAAGGATGTAAGCACTTTCACTCTGAGGAGATATTTAGCGGGACTACTGCTACTGGAGGATTAGGTAATGCCTCCACTCGGCTTCCGAGCACACCAAAGGAAGAAGAAAGGTAGCTAGAAGATGACTTCTTGAATAGAGAAGTGCATGTACGTGTGGAAAATGATGATGAAGTGGATGAGGTTTCAAATACTCGTCGGCGTGAGGAAATTGGTACGTCGTGTGAATGCCGACGTAAAGAACCTAAGATCGGTAAAAATGATAAACTTGAGGCCTGCATGACACAATGGTCATCTATAGTTATCATGAGGAATGAAGAAACTGAAATTAGAACACTTTATTTCAAAGAAAATCTTGCAAAGATACAAGGAAAATCATGTAATCAATCGAATAGCGAAGTTAGTAGTCATGATTGATCTTCACATAGGAAGCATCGTCGGTAGGATACATTGTAGGACATCATTGCTTATGAGAAAAATGTACTTGCTAGAAATTCTAAATGGACATCCAAATGTATGCTATCACAATTTTCGTATGCAGAAACACGTGTTCATGATTTTTTGTGATATTTTGAAATACGAAGGGTTGTTGGAAAATGGAAAAAAGTGAGTGTCGAGGAGGGTATTGCAATGTTTCTGATGATTATAAGGCACACTACCCGATATAGTATTATTGGTAATAGGTTTCAGCATTTCAACAATACGATACACAAATGGTTTAAACAAGTGATAAAAGTTGTGTGTTCATTTGGCACAGAGATAATCCGGCTCATAAATCAAGATGTTGTGCATGAGCGGATTTTGCACAAATATCATTTCTTTAAGGATTGTATATGCGCAATAGATAGTACACATGTTGCAGCTTGGGCACCTGCATCGAGACAAACATCTTTTCTTGGAAGGAAAACAAATGTAACACAAAATGTGATATTAACATGTGATTTCGATATGAAATTCATTTTTTTGTATTATGGGTGGGAAGACACTACTAATGATTCGTGAGTATTCGTTGACGTAGTCACAAGAAGATCAAACAACTTTCCAATTCCACGGGGAGGTATATTCTCGTACTTCAAATATTTATTGTTAATGTATCTACAGTGTTACACTATGTGAGTCTTTTTTTTTGCAGATCAATTTTACCTTGTTGATTTTGGCTACCCAAACATGCCTGGATTTCTTGACCTTTATCGAGGTCAAAGATATCTTCTGCGTGACTATGTTGGACAGGAAATACTACGTGGGAAAGAAGAATTGTTCAACTATCAACATTGCTCGTGCCGTAACATTATTGAACGTTGTATTGGAGTTTTAAAGGCAATATTTCCTATTTTGAAATTGATCACCGATTATCCTCTTAGTAGGCAAAGATAAATCTCTATTGCATGTTGCGAAATACACAACGTTATTCACTAGGAGCATGCTTTAGATATGTTGTTCGCTGAGTATTCAGAGAAGAATATGTGTTTCAAGATATACCGAAGTCAGTTCAAGAACAAGAAGCCATACATTTTGATACTAGTCAAACAATTCAAATGGGACAAGTTAGGGATCAAATTGCTACACACACGTGGAATAACTACTCAAGACGTCGTATATGACTCCGTGGATTTATTTTGTATGTTGTTCAGTATCTACTTATTTTGTCATGACACGTAAACTTCTAATCGTATCGATTGAACTGTTTAATCAAATGTAATTTAGGTTGTGTTTTTAATATCCGAAAAAAATATATTTGACGTTTCACCAATTTCAAAATTTATATGTTATTTAATACTATATTAATATTAAATCATTAAAATTTAATGAATAATCAGATTTTTTAGAATAAAATATTATTAAAATAATTCTTAAAATTTCAAAGTAAAAGCGTTTTCTATTTTTATGTTTTCGAAAACAATTTTTCAGAATGGCAAAAGAATGCATTTTCAAAAATTTCAAAACAGACACTCAAAAAACAAAATACAAAACACAAAACGAATTCAAAACTGAAACACAAAGAGAACGACTCATTAACTTTTCTTCATTTTTCCTTAGTTTTTAGATAACTATAATAATTTTAAGATTAGTAGTAAGAACAAGATCTAAGTAGTATCATGAAAAATATTTTCTTTAGGGATGAGTAGTTTTTATTTTTTAAGTAATCCACCCTCCCTTCGTGTCTCTTATCTATCGCATCTCTCACATCTACCCATCAATAAAAAAATAAACAAGTATAATATTTTTTAGAATGAAAACTAAATCAACTAAACATATTTAATTAATAATTTACATACAAAAAGTTTTAGGCAATTTAATTGCCTAAAATTTATTTATCTTTTCGTGCAAATTTCACGTTCTAATTCAAACACGCCATAAAATATAAATGAACATGGATTTATAAAGCCCTCTTTTATAGGTATTATAAAAATTACATATTTGAAGTTTTTCTTGACAATGTGCATTTTTAACTCAACTTTGTGGAGTAATTAAGAAACTCACATTGGTCTTACTTTACTTCCGAAACTTTATTAATGGATTATTTGACATAGATTTTAATAAAAAAATTAACAAATTTTTACAAAAGTCGATAAAATGTAGTTAAAATTTTGATAAAAGTTATGATTCCCATTAAATGTGATTAAAATTAATTGTTGATTTTGACATCTACTTTTTAACGACTTTTTAATATGATCAATAGATTTTAATATCACGTGATTATTACAAGTTAGATTAAACATTTATATAATTTCTTTAACGTCGTTGGCTGCTATATTACTTGACAGTGTAATCTTATAGCATGTATGATATATGTACTTGTGTCTTCAACAACACAATTTGATACTTGCCATCGCTCACTTTTCTTGGGATTGGGCCTACCTAATGCAACCTGAACAACGGTCCCTCAGAAAAGTAAATCCATCGTTCAATGCTAAATTTTTTTAGTTCATTATCTCTAAGAATGTCCAAAGCTCGGAAGAAAATCTTTAGAGATACATGTTCTGCTCGCTTCTAAATTTTTGGATGTTGATTAGGTGCATTTTTTCATGTCAAGTATTGTTGAGAAGGCTCCCACTTTGTTTGTGTGCACTGGCGAACAGTTGAAGGTCTTGGCTAACCAGTTCCAGAAGTTCGATGGGTTGGACTTATTAGATAAGCATTTCAGTACTGGATATCGAATTTACAGTTTTAATACTGTAAACAATTCAAAGAAAAAAAAGAAAAAAAAGGAGGCTAGAGTTTCATTAATTCTGTATAATGAAAATTGAATACAAAACATAAATATAAAGAGACTATATATAGTCTAAAATAAAGGAAACTAAAAAGACTATTCTACATTTAATAAACAATAAAACAAAATAAGACTATATTTGTTAACATCCCTCCTCAAACTCACGATGCTTAGCATCGAGAGTTTGCTAGAAATAAAAAACGATGAATCGAACAGAACCGAATGAACACTTATGTCTGCAAGTAGCCAACACAACCACACAATCTCAACAAATCCAGACGGATGCAAATTTCACATCCAAATATACTGAACCAAAAACAAACCAAATTTCCAATCTCATCAACTGGGCCAAACTGCAAACCAAATTTTCAATCTCACGAACTGGGTCAACCTGCAAACCAAATTTCCAATCCTATCAACTGGGCCAAATTTTCAATTCCATCAACTGGGCTAAATATGCAAAACAAATTCTAGATTACCTACAAACTGCAAACCAAAATTTCAATCCAATCAACTGGGCCAAATTTTCAATTCTATTAACTGGGCCAAATATGCAAAACAAATTCCAGATTACCTACAAACTGCAAACCAAATTTTCAAATAAACTAAACCAAATTTCAGATGAACTGGACATATACTAAACCAAATTCTAGATGAACTGGACATACTAAACAAAATTTCAAATAAACTGGACCAAGTTCCAGACTACCAAAAGCTGAAGAAACTCCAAACAAATTGCAGAAACTGAGTTTTGGCCACAGAATGTGATGTGACTTTGTAGGGAAAATAAAAAAAGAAAAAAAAACATTGAGAGCTGGACGAGCGGCTCAAGGCCACTCGCCGGAAACGAAATTCAAAGATTAATTTATTTAAGATCAAAACTGCTCTGATACCATGTTAAACAATTCAAAGAAAAGAAAGAAAAAAAAGGAGGATATGGTTTCATTAATTCTGCATAATGAAAATTGAATACAAAACCTAAATATAAAGAGACTATATATAGTCTAAAATAAATGAAACTAAAAAGATTATTCTACCCTTAATAAACAATAAAACAAAATAAGACTATATCTGTTAACAAATACCATATTTACGACATATCGGATCGGCGCATACCGTATATGCATTGAATTTAAACATTGGATTTCCACATATCGTTTTTGCATATAACTTTAAATATATAATATATAACAAATTTAATAATTTAGCAGATTCAATGATTTGGTAATTACAGTAAAACGTAATGAGTAATTTAAAGAGAACTGCAAAAATATCAATATGTAAAAACAAGTAATTGAAAAAAATGAATTAAATAGTAAAAACTTTTAACCCGAGGCCTGTGTTACACATAGTTTCCTTAAAATAGATTCGCCCCCTCACCGTCTGTGCTTGAGATTTAAATCGAGCGTCTGTTTCTCAAGATACAACGGTAAACCTATTAGATTCTAAGTACTACAGATATTGTTTCGGCGAACTGATTTAGTGTCTGAACAATACCACCTCCAAGACTCAAACAGTAACTAAAATGTATGCAGACAGAACTCGAACTGTATGTAGAAAAGTTTCTCGTGTATTTTCAGATGAATTCATGTGTAGAAAAGTGAAAAATGAGACAGATAAATACTTGGCTCTTGAGAATGTAATTTGCCCATTTACTTAATGACAATTACCACGGGAGTTTCAATAGTTTTAGAAAATGAAAAGTCAGTTAAATAAAATAAAAATGTAACAAAACGGGAACACTCCTAAGGGGCCAATTTTGCTCTTTTCGGTCCGATATTCGTGCACGTAGGTCGCGCTCGCACACAAGTTCAAGGTCCGAAACCTATTTCAGTTCATGATTTGCATTCCCTTGCACGCGCACGTGGAGAGAACATCTATACTACACATGATTATACTCTTCCAAAGTGCAACCATATTTAAAGTGATTTTTGTTTTCATCTACTTCCTATGTGGGAAAAACATATTTCTAGTTTTCTCACCAACACAAACTCCTTTTAATTGGCATATTTTGAGCTTCAACTTCTCATTCACCCGAACATCAATTTTGACAAGTTAATACATGATTTCTATGTACTTACGGAGGAGAACACAAATTAATCTTTATCTTCCAAAATAGTCAAACTGGTCCCACTTAAAACTCATGCCAAAGTCAATCACATACTCATTTTTTCCAACAGGACTTGTGGTCAGAAATAGATGGACCAGAACTATTCAGACCCGATACTGGGATGCCCACAGTAAGGTTTTTCCCCAATGGGATTGTTCACAACATAAAGACTTATGGGAAAATTGAGAAACCTACCAATAAATCTGGTGTATTTAATAGTTCGGCACCGAGCACGGGCCCAAAGTGACGGGGATATTGGTTTGCAAAGAAAGGGTTATAATAGGAATGCGAAGAATAGCTATGGAAATAGAGGAAGAAGAACTCCAAAGTCCAGATAGAAGCAAAAGAACAAACCATAGAAAGGGGAAGAAGAAGGAACCAACGGACTCAACTGACTTTTGAATGGAATTGAATGGAAACGGTGTTGTCGGTACTTAGTGAAATTGTGTCGTTTTATTCCAATAATTGTTGTTATTTGTTAGAAATCGTCTTTTACTTTTGTGTTTGGAAAGCATGACTCTATACATGTATACTTCTACATATACATATAGCCATGTGATTCGATTCAATCATCTCCTTCTCGTTCTTATTTTTACATTATTTAATCCCTCTCCCATTCTCTTTTACTTTGAATATTGTATCATAAATTTCTTATTGCAACTGGAGTAAATTCCAGTGTTGATTTGTGCGAAATTGTGTTTTCGAATTGTTGTTCAGCTCGTGACAAATGGTATCAGAGCAGAAGTATTATACTGGGGCAATCGATAATCATGGATACAAGGTCGTAGGCGGTTGATGAACACTCGAAGAAATTGGATTTGGAGATTTGATAGCAATGTAAAATGCATATTTTTTCCTCCGTATTTTATGTGCTCGTATGTTTCTTTTGTACTAAAATGTACTCATTACGCTTATATTTTGATTTAGGTGGCAATTCTATGGATACGGCGTAATTTGGAAGAAATATGTGAAAATGAATCAAAGTGAAAGGAAATGAAAGTTTAGGGACTAAAGAGCAAATACTATAAATTTATTTCTAACCTTGGGATGAAGATTCAAGAGTATTAGAGGTCAATTAGATGAAGAAAGAAGTCAAAGAGATGAAATATAGTCAAGACATTATCACATATCAACTTTCAAACTGAAAAGTTTTGCATAAGTTTTCAGTCTCATATTGAGACCGGTTTTGGACATGGAAAAGATCGAATTCTAAGATGGTATCTGAATCAAAGTTGTAGCCCTTTGAGTTATTTTTCCAACGCATCTTAAATCACCTCAATTGGATATAGGAAGAAAAAGATATGATAAAAATACTGAAGGCTATCCGGTGGAAGATTTTAAAGCTATGCAGTCGCATAGCTTTAAATCAATGCGGTCGCATCCATTGCTTCAGAGAACTTCAAGGCCTATTTCAACTCTTCTATGCGACCGCAATACTTTCTACTATGCGATCGCATAGTACATTCTGGTGACGTGATTTTCTGGTTTCCTAATTCTTTTCCACTACTTATGGAAACAAGTTCGTTTGATATTTATCAACCTCAGAACACATGAAAAATACACCAGAATGCTTCCAACCTATTTTCTCCCTATTTTTCTTAGATCTATCATGTGTAACTAACTCTTGGTCCTTGATTGAAGGATACCGAAGCCTTGGAAAACATTATAACTGTGAGATCCACCTATTTTCATTGTTTAATTTATATTTTCAGTATTGAATATTCTTCTATGCATAATTTTATGATTACCATGTTTGATTGCTAAGAGATCCATTAGTTTTTCATATATTGCAATCTATAGCTAATTTAAATCTTAAATCCGTAATTGTTTGAATCATTTAACTTGTGAAGCACTAAGATTTGATAATTTTCTACGATAGATGTTATTGAATCTTAAGGAGAATGTTTAAATAGATTGAATGCAACCGCTTGTGTTTGTATTATCTCGTTCATCAATTTCTCTATTGTTTAAAACTGTTATTAAATTGAATCTTTAGCGTTAGTCTGAGATTATTTGATAATTAGGGTTAATTAGAATGCTGGTTTCTGATTAACTAAACTTAAGGAGAAATATGAATTTATTCCAACAATGAATATTGTGAATGTGGATTGATTATTTTTTTGTGGATTGAGGAATGGTTATAAATCTCCAATGGTGGAAGTTGATTTTGATCAAGACTCGTTTCATTGATTTAATACAACTCGTTAATTTACATTGTTATGTGTTATAAGATTGATTTCATTATAAACAAAACTCCCCCAATCGTTATAGGAAGCATAAATTGTTGAATTGCACACTTTTCGTGGGATCGATCCTTACTTCCACTACTACATTAGTTTTAGAGGTTTAAGGACTATTTTTGGATGCCTACAATAGCACACCAAATTTTGGCGCCGTTGTCGGGGAGTGGTGCCAATTTATTTTTGTGCTTCTTTAGTTGTTTATTTTATTTTTGAAAAAAAATCATAATTTTCTAGTTTTTAAGCAATTTATTGTTTTTAGGAATTTTAGTATGGAATTTTATTTGTTTTCTTACTCTATCTTCTTTTTAATTTGTTTTATTTTTTTATGCCTGCAACTCGATTTTCTAATCAAGGTGAATTGCAGTATGATCTGAAATTAGAAAAAACCTTGCGCATGTTAAGGAGTGGAAATCGGTGGAATTTTAGAGTGAACAATTTTGATCCCGAGACCCTATTCTTTGGTGATTTTGAATCAAAGGAAGAGGAAGTCATGGCTGAGGAGAATCGGACTTTGAAAGAGCTTGTAGCCCCTAACTTGAATCGACAACATCTATGCATTACTTTTCCTAATTTAGATGCTGCTGCTACTACTTTCGAATTAAAATCTGGGCTAATTCATCTTCTGCCCACTTTTCATGGTCTTGTAAGTGAGGATCCACACAAACATTTAAAAGAATTCCATGTGGTTTGCACAAGTATGAAACCTACGGGATTCACCGAAGAACAAATCAAACTAAGAGCCTTCCCATTTTCTTTGAAGGATTGACTCTATTATCTACCATCAGGAAGCATTACCACATAGGATGGAATGAAGAGGTTATTTTTGGAGAAATACTTTCTAACTTTGAGGGCAGCAAATATTAGGAAGGAAATCTGTGGTGTAAGACAAGATAACAAGGAATTCCTACATAAGTATTGAGAGCGGTTCAAGAAATTGTGTGCAAGTTATTCCCACCATCAGATCAGTGAGCTACTTCTCATCTAATACTTCTATGAAGGTCTTCTACCCACAGAAAGGAGCATGATTGACGCTGTAAGTGGAGGAGCTTTGGTGGATAAAAGTCTAGAAGAAGCGAGAAACTTAATTGCAAATATGGTTGCTAACTCTCAACAATTTGGTACTAGATTCGATCCCCCTTCTAGACAAGTTAACAAGGTAAATGTCTCATCCCTTGAACAACAAATAGCGAGTCTAACCACTCTTGTTCGTCAAATGACTGCAGGTACTATGCAAACAGCGAAGGCATGTGAAATTTGTTCATTGGTAGGCCATCCAACTGATATGTGCCCAACACTTCAAGAATAATCCGTTAAACACATAAATGCAGTCGGTAGCTTCCCTGGACAACCATAGAGGAATTATGATCCATATTCAAACACATACAACCAAGGATGGAGGGATAATCCAGATCTTAGCTATAGGAATCGACAAGTAAATCCACATATGAATCAGAATCGACAAAGTTTCCAGCAATATAATCAGCTATACCCTCCTAGACAACAACATGGCCAAACTTTTAACTCTGGCGTGTCTTTAGAAGATATTGTTAAATCCCTTGCCACTAACACTTTACAATTTCAACAGGAGACCAGGGCTAACATTCAATAATTGGAGAATCAAATGGGTCAAGTAGCTAATGTGGTCAGTCGGCTAGAGACGCAAAGTTCGAGAAAACTACACTCTCAAACAATGGTGAATCCAAAAGAAAATATAAGCGCAATCATCCTGATAAGTGGTAAAGATGTTGAGATTCCAGTAAAGGCATCCCCTAGATCATTGGAGTAAGAAGAGGAAGAAAAAGAGGTTGTAAACAAGACTGTCACCAATGATATTGAGGTGATTGAGCGTAAGTTTTTACCCATCTCTGATTATAAACCAATACCACATTTTTCTCAAACTTTAGTAGGATCTAGAAAATATGAACGAGATCATGATGAGATGCATGAAATTTTAGTAAATGTGAGGTAAATATTCCACTTTTAGATATTTTTAAACAAGTGCCTCGTTATACTAAATTCTTGAAACAATTGTGCACAAGTAAAAAGAAACAGAAATTGAAGGAGAGTGAAAGGGTAAAAGTTGGAGAACGTGTATCTGTAATAATTCAAGAGAAACTTCCTACAAAGTGCATGAATCCATGTATGTTTACTATCCTTTGCATGATAGGCGACACTAAGTTTGAGAAGGCCATAATAGATTCAGGAGCATCTATTAATGTCATGCCATATTCTGTATACACTTCATTAAAACTTGGACCTTTAAATAAAACTTGTGTGATAATTCAACTAGCTGATAAATCTAATGCATATTCTAAGGGGGTAGTTGAGGATGTTCTCGTGAAAGTTAATGAGCTGGTTTTTTCTGTTGATTTTTATGTGCTTGACATGGGTAATAATAATCATACTACTACTATCTTGTTAGGAAGACCGTTCTTAAGGAGATCCAAAACTAAAATGAATTTTAATAATGGCACATTGGCCATGAAATTTGATGATAAGATCATTAAACTTAATATCTATGATTCCATGCAATATCCGTGTAATAATAATCATGTTCATTTTATTGATGTGATTGATCAATTAACACATGATGTTTTTGAATTTGATGCTAAAAATGAATGGAAAGCTGTCATTAGTGAGCATCATGGAAAGGAAAAAGATGAGCTGACCTTAATCACTGAGTTGCAAATAATTGTGGCAGCATTAAATGCTCTTCCAAAGTTAGGTAACAGTTCTTATTTTATATTACCAGTTTCTAATGAGAGACATCTACTTTCTGTTTTGCAGACTTCCATTACAGATTTAAAACATCATCCCAGTCACCACAAGTATGTATTCCATGGAGATGGAGGAACATTGCCAGATATCATTCTCATTGGACTTGGTACACCGCAAGGAAGATCGAAACTAACCATGATAGACCCATGCTAAATAAGGAAATATTGAGTCGAGCCAGAGACAATAAACAAATGCGTTGCTTGGGAGGCAACTCAAGAGGAGTTCGTTCCTTTATCTTTTTATTTTTCTCATTCCATTTTTTTATTTTAGTTATATTTGTCATTTTCTTTGCATGGACCTTGCATTGAGGACAATGTAAGTTTTAAGTGTGGAGGATGAGATTTAGACTTATTGCATTTCAATTTTGAGTGAGTTTAATTTCAATACTTTTTACATGATTTTTCAGGAAAATAAGTTGGGAGTTAAATGATTGTTTTTTGTTGTATATGTTATTTGCTAGAATTAATTAGGCTTTTGAAGAACTCATAACATGATTGAATGAATAATCCTCCAACTTAAAGTTGATTAGTGTAGTTATTTTCTTTGATGATGGTAGTAACTAAATTCTGTAGATAAAAGTTGGTGAGATTTTTGAGCCTTTAGACTGATACATTCATAACAGTCTCATTTTTTTCATGTGATATTCTTCCATAATTTTGTTTCTCTAGAACTTGCCTTGATTCTTTTCAAGATCACATTGACACGTGCATGCACGAACGTGATTAAGGTCATCTTTGTTACATAAATGAGCTTCATTAGCCAAATAGCCGACCTTGTAATTGAATTTTTCATTGTTGAGTCCCTTTGAGCCTTATTGCATTTTCTTTGTATAAACTCACATTATAAACTTTAAACTCGGAAAACAATCTTTACCCAAACCTTAGAGCTAGTAGAGTATTATTCATCATCATGATATGTGTGGGTATGCAAGAAAATAAGTGTGGGTGTATCAAAATTTATGGTAGTGCTATTATTGGTGAATTGGAACAAATTTTCTATGTCAATTCAGGGAGTTCCATTATTGGTGTATAATTTGGAGTTTATATTGTGCAAGAAAAACGCAAGAAGAAGAATAAAAAAAATGAATGATTGAAAAAAAAAAAAAAAAAAAAGTGATGAAGGATAGTGATTTTAATGTGAAAAAAATCTATATTCATAACTCTCCCTACATTTCAAGATAGAGTTTGATTTGTGTGGGATAGATGTAAAAATGATAAAGCTATCATGTGGAGTGGTTGGTTTACATGTCTTATGTATATGTTTGAGCTAAGTCTATTTATCTTTACTCTACTAGTTTTGATGGCTCTTGAGTCACATACTCAAATATTTTCCACCTTGACCAAAAGCCACATTACAACCTTTGAAAAGTTCTTATGATTCTTGTAAAGCATGTGATCTAAGTGGTGACGAATGAGAAGATATGAAATCATATGGTAGAACATCTCCATTGGAATAATTTGAGCAAAACACTTACCATTTTAAACACATGAGAGTTGAGTACTTATATTCGTGAGGGTCTACATGTTTAGTTTACTCCATCTTCATATGAAAATGATTGCTAACTGATTATGAGTTGTGTGAAATGTTTATTCATGACATTTTATGTGTTTTGAAAAAGTATGATGGTTCTATGTTCTTGACATTATGGCCTGGTATTTTTGGGGAATTAAATTTGAGTTTTGCCCGATGACGAGTAAAAGCTAAGTGTGAGGGAATATGATAGGAATGTAAAATACATATTTTTTCCTCCTTATTTTATGCGCTCGTATGTTTATTTTGTACCAAAATGTACTCATTACGTTCATATTTTGATTTAGGTGGCAATTCTATGGATATAGCGTAATTTGGAAGAAATATGTGAAAATGGACCGAAGTGAAAGGAAATGAAAGTTTAGAGACTAAAGAGCAAATATTATAAATTGATTTCTAACCTTGGGATGAAGATTCAAGAGTGTTAGAGGTCAATTAGATGAAGAAAAAAGTCAAAGGGATGAAATATAGCAAATACATTATCACATATCAACTTTCAAGCCGAAAAGTTTTGCATCGATTTTCAGTCTCATATTAAGACCGATTTTGGACATGGAAAACGATCGAATTCGAATATGGTATCTGACGCAAAGTTTTATCCCTTTGAGTTATCTTTCTAACGCATCTTGAATCGCCTCAATTGGATATAAGAAGAAAAAGATATGATAAAAATACTGAAGGCTATCCGGTGGAAGATTTTAAAGCTATGCGGTCGCATATCTTTAAATCAATGTGGTCGCATCAATTGCTTCAGAGAACTTCAAGGCCTATTTCAACTCTTCTATGTGACCGCAACACTTTCTACTATGCGGTCGCATAGTACATTATGGTGATGTGATTTTCTGGTTTCCTAATTCCTTTCCACTATTTATGGAAACAAGTTCGTTTGATATTTATCAACCTTAGAACACATGAAAAATACACCAGAATGCCTCCAACCTATTTTCTCCCTATTTTTCTTAGATCTATCATGTGTAACTAACTCTTGGTACTTGATTGAAGGACACCGAAGCCTTGGAAAACATTATAACTGTGAGATCCACCTATTTTCATTGTTTAATTTATATTTTCAGTATTGAATATTCTTCTATTCATAATTTTATGATTGCCATATTTGATTGCTAAGAGATCTATTAGTTTTTCATATATTGCAATCTATAGCTAATTTAAATCTCAAATCCGTAAATGTTTAAATCATTTAACTTGTGAAGCACTAAAATTTGATAATTTTCTACAATAGATGTTATTGAATCTTAAGAAGAATGTTTAAATAGATTGAATGCAACCACTTGTGTTTGTGTTATCTAGTTCATCAATTTCTCTATTGTTTAAAACTGTTATTAAATTGAATCTTTAGTGCTGGTATGAAATTGTTTGATAATTAGGGTTAATTAGAATTCTGGTTTCTGATTAACTAAAATTAAGGAGAAATATGAATTTATTCCAACGATGAATATTGTGAATGTAGATTGATGAATGATTATAAATCTCCAATGGTGGAAGTTGACTTTGATCAAAACTCATTTCATTTATTTAACACAACTCGTTAATTTGCATTGTTATGTGTTATAAGATTGATTTCGTTATAAACAAAACTCCCCTAATCGTTATAGGAATTCATGGGATCGACCCTTACTTCCACTATTACAGTAGTTTTAGAGGTTTAAAGGCTATTTTTGGGTGCCTACGACAGCACACCAAGATTACTCATCTGGGCAATTCATTTAAAGTTGTTACCAAAAGGCTAGAGAACAAGTTGGCTTCCACTGATCAAACTCTCCAGGTAATTGGGCATAGACGGGAAAAATTGAAGCTACGTTGTTATATATGAATCATAAATATGAAAATTTAGTGGCCATGTTGACCTAGTCGTTTTCAAATATCAAAATGGAGGCAGAAAAAAAAAAGAATTGAAGAAACTGTGGATAAGGTGAGATCTGAGGGTGTAATATCTATCTCAGGAGCTAGTAACACTGAAAGTAGTACTCATACTAGAGGGGATTTAAAGGGAAATAATAGGCTACCTAAGATTGATTTTCCGTACTTTGGGGGAGAAAAACCTAATGAATGACTTAGAAAAGAGATTGAGTATTTTCAACTTCATCAAATCCCACATGAGTTGAGATTGGGTATTGATGAAATGTATTTGAAAGGTAAAGTGGACATTTGATTTGATGGTTTCCTTGTGAGACACCCTAATGCAGATTGGAGAATCTTATCTGAAGAGTTGTGTAAGATGTTTGATGAGAATTCTGAAATTATTGAGGTAAGTAAATCAAAAGAGGAAAGGGAATCTGAATCAGATGAAAAGGAGGTTACAGAGATTTCTATCAATACTTTGGCAGGAAATTAGGGAATAAAACTAATAGAATTCCTAGATTTTTAAAGGGGATGATGATATCTATTTTAATAGATAGTGGAAGCACACATATCTTCATAGATGAGAGACTGGCTAAGGAGCTGAAGTACGCTACTGAGGAAACCAAAACCATAACAATAAGAGTGGCTAATGGTGAAAAGCTGGAGAGTAAAGCTTTGAGTCAACTACTGGTTAGGAAGGTGCATAACTAGAAGTTCCTGTATAAATTGAGAACTCTGAAGCTACGATGTAGTGATATGGTATTGGGGGTGAACTGGACGAGTCAATTTGGCCTCACTAAATTTGACTTTATCCAATGATACGTGAAGTTCAAGCACCAACAGGAAGAGGTCATCATGAGGAGTGAAGGTTCACAACCATGGGTTAAAACGATGGAAGTAAGAAAAAAAAATAGAGAATTTGTTTAGAAGGTGCAATTATGGAGTGGCTGGGCATTTATACAATATTGTGGAGAGAGGGGAAGAAGAAATTCCATGCCAAATCACTAAGGTTATTAGCTAATATATAGAGGTATGTGAAGAACCAACATGGTTGCTACCTCCTAGATCTCATGACCATCATAATCTGTTAAAAGAGAGAGCACAAACATTCATAATTAGGCCCTATAGATGCCTATTTATTCAGAAAAATGAAATAAAAAGGCTAGTAATGGAGATGCAAAAATACAAATTAAATCAACAATTGAAGGAGAATCTTTCACAGGCAAGTGGAATGATGAAGCTTTATGCTGATAAAAAGAGACCAGAAAGGTCATTTGTTGAAGGTGATTGGGTATTCCTTAAACTCCATCCATACGGCACTAGTCAGTAGAGAACTGGCAGAACTACAACCTAGGCGCAAGGTATCTTGGTCCTCACCAGATTATCAAGAAAATAGGGGCAGTAGCATATCAGTTGGCACTACCTGAGGGTTCAAAACTCCATCCAATTTTCTCCGTGTCATTGTTGAAGAGGAAGTTAGGTGATAAACATATGCCCGTACTACAGTTACCTGTTAATAGTCATTCCCAACAGGAAGAACATTACCCACTCTCCTATCAGCATGAGCTGTGAAAGAGAAATTTTAGGGATTGATTTTAGGCAATAAAATCAATCCACTTTAGGCATTAATTTCCCTATCAAAGGAATAGAATCATTAAAAATTGTATAGTCAAAAATAGGTTTGAATCTTTTCCTATTTAATAGTATCATCATTTCTGTAAATGATTAAATGTATTATAGACCAGAATTCCTTCATGGTATCAGAGTATGGTACCGGTCCAACACCTTCTTCCCAAGCCTTGTTCACATGTTATTCCCAAGCCTTGTTCTAACCGTGCTCTCATGAGCATTTATTCAAACACATGGAGGACACTAATGTCTTTGATGATCCCAATCACTTACCACCCGAAACCAACACTCTCTTTACAAAATTCACGACGAATATGACTGAGGCTTTGAATAAAGCACAGACACCAACCCCAATTACTGAGCCTTCATCCTAAATTGGCATCAAACTAGATGGCTCCAATTATGCCCTATGGTCTCAAGTTATGGAGATGAACATAGCTGGAAAAGACAAACTTAGTTACCTGAATGGAGATGCCCCTCCACCACCACCGACTGATCCGACCTTCTGCAAGTGGCGTACGAAAAACGCCATCGTCAAGAGCTGGATAATAAACTCGTTGGATACCACCCTCATTGACAATTTCATACAATTTTCTACTGCAAGGAGGTTTGGGATGCCATTGCAACTACCTTCTTTGATGGGAATGAAACTTCCCAAGTGTATTAACTCTGGCGAAGAGTGGCTTGACTGAAGCAATCACGTGGCTCCATCAAAATATACTACACGTATTTACAAGGATTGTGGCGTGAAATCGACTTTCATCGCCCAAATCCGATTGCTTGCTCCAAAGATATTCAAAGTTTCAATAAATTAATGCAAGAGGATCGAGTTTATACTTTTCTGGATGGTCTTGATGACAAGCTCGACAAAATCAGGGCAAGTGTTTTACAGATGAAACCATTTCCCTCAATTGAACAAGCCTATGCACATGTCCCCCGGGAGGGCGCCCTTCAGCAAGCAGTGATGATCACCGACGTTGACACCTCCCTAGGAGTAGTTCTGGCTACAAAAGGAATGAAACTTGGGCTGTCTTCTTTGGGCTCTAGAAAGCAGATTGACTTTAACAAGTCCAAGGGTGTGGGTGTAAGTGAAAAGTGTTCTTATTGTTGGAACTCTAAACACGCACGTGAAAATTATTTTAAGCTCAACGAGTTCCCGGAGTGGTGGCACGAATTGCAAGGAAAAAAGAAAAAGGACGAAGATGGTACTAATAGACGAACGAGAAATGCAGTATTGGTAATGGTGGAATCACAATTGTCTTTAATCCCTCAGATTGAGCTTCTCAGGATGAGAACACTACCTCAGATTTAGGTAACCTTGGTTCAGTATTTATTACTAACCCCAGTGACAAGAATAATAATGCCTGGTTACTTGACTCCGGGGCTATAAATCATATGACATATGATGCAAATGATTTTACTCGATCATCCTCGCCTCGATGCACCAGTGTTGCAAATGCTAATAGGATTATTTCCCCAGTTATAGGGGTTGGCTCTGTATCTCTATCTCATTTTCTACACTTATCCAATACTTTATTAGTGCCGTCACTTTCACATAAATTGTTATATGCAAGTCAAGTAACTACAAAATTAAATTGTGCGGTACTAATTTCCCCCACCTTTTGTCTTCTTCAAGATATTCTCACCTAGGACATTCTTAGGCGTGGTACTAAGAAGTGGGGATTATACTATATGGAAGATTTCAGTATGGGTCGAGCTCATCACATACAAGGTAATGAAAAGGATCAACAGATCAGGCTGTGGCATCGTTGTCTAGGACATCCATCTTTTAGTTATTTGAAGCATCTATTACGTAGTCTTTTTTCAAATACCGTGATTTCTGACTTTAAATGTGATACTTGTATTTTGGCCAAAAGTTATCGTACATCTTATTCGTTAAGCATGAATAAAAGTATTATTATATTTTCCTTAGTACATTCTTATGTGTGGGGTCCCTCGCCTCTTTCTATTGGATTTGAGGTCCATTGGTTTGTCATATTTGTTGATGATTGTACTCACATGACCTGGCTTTATTTATTGAAACATAAAGATGAAGTGTTTAAGGTATTCCAGTCGTTCCATGCTATGATCTTTACTTAGTTCTCTTCCAAACTCCGAGTTCTTCGATGCGATAATGGTGGTGAAATTGTAAACCAGCGCTTCTGTACTTATTTTGAACAACATGGCCTTATTCATGAGACATCATGCCCTCAGATTTCCCAACAAAACGGTGTTGTTGAAAGAAAAAATAGGCACATTCTTAAGACTGCCAGAGCTCTTCTACATAGAGCATTTGCCCCAAACTCTTACTGGCTCGATGCAATATCCACAATAGTCTACCTACTCAATCGGATGCCTTCCAAGGTCTTACATTTTGAGACCCCACTTCAAATACTTACATCTCATACCTCGATACACACAACGCTCATGCTCCCTCCCCGAGTTTTCGGTTGTGTAGTTTATGTACACATTCATAAAAGTTAAAGGACGAAGCTTGATCCATGCGCTCTTCGTTGTATGTTTGTGGGCTATGTTGTTCATCAGAAGGGGTACGAGTGCTATGATCCTTCAACAAAATGTACCTATGTAACTTTGGATGTCACCTTCTCAGAGATCGACACATTTTTTACACCAACCAACTCTCCTCTTCAGGAGGAGACAAGGAAGGAAGAGTTAAATTAGTTGTACTGTAATTGGCCAAATATAGAGACATCGGTAGAACCAGAAAAGGAACGGGCTCGGACAGAAACGAAATCAGGAAATGATAGAGAAGCTGAATCAGACTCCCAACCAGAGGCTGAACCAAACTTCCCACTTTTTTCAGTACCTACAAACCCATCTCCTGAGAATATCTCTACGGTAAGCACCCATGACATAACTTCTCATATAAATTCAGATAAGCTGAACCAAACTTCCCCATTTCCTCAGTACCTGCAAACCCATCTCCTGAGAATATCTTTGAGGTAAGCACTCCTGAAATAACTTCTCATATAAATTCAGATACTCCTATTGGATATAAGTTACTTTTCAAGCATAATCGGGGTAAGCCGCCTAACCGATACTCTCCAGATTTGGAAAAACGGGGGGTCGAAGTATCCAATTGCGAATTATATGTCTACCGATAAATTACCTAAACCTTTGAAAGCCTTTGCACATGTACTCCCATCAAATCATATTCTGACTGGAGTTCAAGAAGCCTTGTCAGACCCAAAAATGGGCTCAAGCAATGAAAGAAGAAATGGAAGCATTGCTAAAAAATAACATATGGACCCTAGGTCCATTACCTGAAAGGAAGAAAGCAATAGGAAACAGATGGGTGTTTTCCATCAAACACAAGGCAGATGGATCTATTGAACGATACAAAACAAGGTTGGTAGCAAAAAGCTATACGCAAACATATGTGGTGGACTACTAAGAGACTTTCTCACCAATTGCAAAACTAAACACGATGTGAATTCTACTTTCCCTTGCAGCCAACTTTGATGGGCCGTTACACCAACTTGATGTAAATAATGCATTCCTCCATGGCGACCTTGATGAAGAAGTATACATGGATCTCCCTCCAAGTTACACGTGCTCCTCAGACACCAGAGTCGTGTGTAAACTGCAAATGACACTATATGGACTAAAGCAGTCACCTCGAGCATGGTTTGGGCGATTTAGTCTGGTAATGAAGAAATATGGGTTCAAACAGAGCGACTCAGATCACACACGATTTCTGAAGCACAGAATGTGCAAGATAATCGCTCTACGTGTATGTGGATGATATGATCATCACAAGGGATGACATGGAAGAAATATCTAAAACTCAGAAACAACTGGCAACTGAGTTCAAGTTGAAGAATTGGGCGGACTCAAATATTTTTTAGAGATTGAAGTGGCAAGGTCCACACAAGGCATATTTCTTTTTCAAAGAAAATATGTGTTGGACTTATTGGCTGAGGTTGAAATGTTAGAATGCAAGTCGGTAAATACTCCAATTATCCAAAACCACTGACTAAATGAACACCCGGACCAAGTACCGACCGATAAAGGGAGGTTTCAAAGGCTAGTTGGTAAACTCATATACCTCTCACATATTAGTCTAGATATTGCATATGTTGTAATTGTAGTTATTCAATTTAGGCATAACCCAGTGAAGATCACATGGATGTTGTAACTTGGATACTCAGATATCTAAAATTCTCACCTGAAAAGGGACTTATGTTCTCAAGGAATAATTATTTGAGAATAGAAGGATATACAGACGCAGACTGGGCATGAAATATCCCAGACAGAAGATCCTCCTCAGGCTATTTCATGTTTGTTGGGGGGAATCTTGTTACATGGAGAAGTAAAAAACAAAAAATGGTATCATTATCAAGTGTCGAAGGTGAGTTTAGAGGAATGGCAAAGAGACTTTGTGAGCTTCTTTGGATCAAAAGACTACTTACAGAGATTGGTTTTGCCCCACTACTGAGATAGATCTTTTTTGCGACAACAAAGCAGTTATTGCCATATCTCAAGACCCCCAACATGACAGGACGACCCGGTCCAACATGACGGACAAAACATGTGAAAATAGATGACATTTCATCAAAGAGAATCTAGAAGCAAAGATAATTCGATTTCCATTTGTGAAATCTAAAGATCAACTGGCAGACATACTTATCATGGAAGTGTCAAGAAAAGACTTTCACAAACTACTTAACAAGTTGGGCATCAAAGACCTGTCTACGCCAACTTGAGAGGGGAGTGCCAGCTCGTTGTGAAAGAGAAATTTTAAGGATTGATTTTAGGAAATAAAATCAATCCACTTTAGGCATTAATTTCCCTATCAAGGAATAGAATCTTTAAAAATTGGATGGTCAAAAATGGGCTCTTTTCCTATTTAATGGTATCATCATTTCTGTAAATGATTAAATGTAATATAGACCAGAATTCCTTCATCTCCATCTTACAATCAAGGATGGTAGAGCGCCGGAACTGCACAGCAAGGAAATGGTTGGTTCACTGGTCAGATCTTCCACCTGACATTAAAGCTAAACTTCCCAATTGTAGATCTTGGGGACAAGATCAAAGTGAGGGGGAGGGTTGTTATGTGAAGAATAGCTGGGGAAATAGAGGAAGAACTACCAGACAGAAACAGAAGAATAGACAAGAGAAAGGGGAAGAAGAAGGAACCAACGGACTCAACTGACTTTTGAATGGAAACGGTGTTGTCCAGTACTAAGTGAAATTATGTCGTTTTATTCCAATAATTGTTATTTGTTAGAAATCGTCTTTTACTTTTGAGTTTGGAAAGCACGGCTTTATACATGTATACTTGTATATATACAGCCATGTGCGAAGGAGGAGGAGAGTCGGTGATTTTTCTGCCAAATTGGTTGTTAATTGAAGTGATTCAATTCAATCCTCTCCTTCTCGTTCTTATTTTACATTGTTTAATCCCTCCCTCATTCTCTTTTACTTTGAATTTAGCATCATAAATTCCTTATTTCAGCTGGCGTAAATTCCAGTGTTGATCTGTGAGAAGCTGTGTTTGCGAGTTGTAGTTTAGCTCGTGACAGAATGCAAGAAAAATGAAACTTGGATTGGATAAAGAAGGAAATGTAGATGATTTTATAGCAAAGAATTTTAAGGAAGTGTCAAATGAAAGTAATAGTGAAACTTATCGAAACAAAAGGTTTCGGAAGAAGGGAAATAGGAGAAAGTATTCAAGTGATTCGGGTGCAAGGGAAAATGGAGTTTACAGTAGAGCTGGAGAGCATAGGAGGACGTTTATGAGAAGAGTAAAGATTCAAAATTGTATGACATGAATGTGCAAAACGATGGGAGTTATGGGTTTTGAAGGGGGAGTTAAGGATGTGAAGTAGTTTTGTTCAGTTGGAATTCTTTGAGCATATATAGCTTCAGTATGATCATGGAAAATGGAAATGGAAGTGTTTATCTAACAGCCTTGTTTTAATGGTGGAAACTTCAGTATATTAACGTTCTGAAAATGGTATTTAAAATGTCTTGGTTGTTGTCTTTGGTATCTGAGAGCTAAAGATATGGAAGATTGTCAGGTATTACATTCTAACCATTTTGTTTCTTCATTAAGTACTGATGTATGTATTGTTCTTGTTGTTGCTTTGGCGTTTGGCTTGTAGATTGTGTATTTAGAACTGACTATGACTGCTACTACATGCATAATGATTTTTGATAGAATTCATAGAATATTTACCACTGTCAAATGCAATTCTCATTTTTTAATGACAATTCGTGTATTCTACAATAGTATTAGAATCAATTTCTCCAAAGTAAATCTAGGTGGGCTTTTAGTCAACTTAAATAATCCCATATTTGTGTTGGTGACTCAAAATTTATGAGAATAAGGTTGAGTTTGTTGTTGTTTAGGTGGGACAAGCTTTTTTACACCCTTCAAGTTTTATTAGCTCGATGATGTGTTTAGCCAGAGTGTGAATTGGTAACTACCCTGAAATTTCTAAGGGAACTTTAGCTTCAGTATATTAACGTTCTGAAAATGGTATTTAAAATGTCTTGGTTGTTGTCTTTGGTATCTGAGAGCTAAAGATATGGAAGATTGTCAGGTATTACATACTAACCATTTTGTTTCTTCATTAAGTACTGATGTATGTATTGTTCTTGTTGTTGCTTTGGCGTTTGGCTTGTAGATTGTATATTTAGAACTGACTATGACTGCTACCACATGCATAATGATTTTTGATAGAATTCATAGAATATTTACCACCGTCAAATGCAATTCTCATTTTTGAATGACAATTCGTGTATTCTACAATAGTATTAGAATTAATTTCTCCAAAGTAACTCTAGGTGGGCTTTTAGTCAACTTAAATAATCCCATATTTGTGTTGATGACTCAAAATTTATGAGAATAAGGTTGAGTTTGTTGTTGTTTAGGTGGAACAAGCTTTTTTACACCCTTCAAGTTTTATTAGCTCGATGATGTGTTTAGCCAGAGTGTGAATTGGTTACTACCCTGAAATTTCGAAGGGAACTTTAACTCAACCTAAATTATACCTATTGTCAGGTTTATTTTGCAGAAGAAG
Organism: Fraxinus excelsior; assembly: GCA_019097785.1. Classification (NCBI taxonomy): domain Eukaryota; kingdom Viridiplantae; phylum Streptophyta; class Magnoliopsida; order Lamiales; family Oleaceae; genus Fraxinus; species Fraxinus excelsior. Next base: position 7,694,260 of record CM032626.1, read on the forward strand.
CCTGGTTATGTTTTACAAGTTCAACAGTTGTACAGAGTTCTTCCTCCTGATAGTTTGTTGACAGCTTAACACGAGTTTTGAAGTAAAAAGCCAAACAAAAGTAGATTAGTTTGCTGAACTCTGGGAAATATGGGAGGGAAAAGGAGTATAACCTATGTGAATATTTTACGGATCCAACTCTAGTGTGGAGATGCTGAAATTCAGGAAAAATGACTAGAAAAAACGGTAGTAGTTCACCAGAAAGAAGAAAACAGAAACTTTCACATATTCCTGCTGGAAGCTTTGCTGCTACAACTCTGAAGCGCCCCGTTTCAGGGAGTTTCCCTGACTGGGATTGTGTGTATGAACACGTGAAAATCTTTTACTCTGGTCATCAATTTTACATGTTTGACTAAGATGATAAGTAGCTTTTTTGGGGCTTATTTGGTTACTGCTCTTGATATTGCCTGGTGGAACCTAAATGGGAAGATTCCAGTTATATTTAACCAGTTTCAAGAAAACAAGGAAACATTAGTCAATGCCTAGTTGATCGATTTTTGGAAATTCTACTTAATATAAACACCATTTTAAGTACTTTATCGGGATTCATATATTCAATCTCGTGTTTACTAGAAATATAAAGTTCTCAAAAGCGTTCAAGGAAAAGAAGTTATAAAAGATTATTTGACTTAAATATAGATTTGATTGTTTAGTAAATGCTGGTTCGAATCCTAAGAAGTGATAAAGATTATCAAGAATTTATCATTTCATTCAGTAATTGAAACAAAACTTGATTTTTTTACAATGGATTCGACCCCTTTGACCCTTTGCCTTTTTCAGGTCGATACCCTGTCCAATTTTCAAATAATTGTGACTATGTTAATGGATATGCCTTTAGTTTAGGTTATTTCAAATAGTTGTCACTATGTTAATGGATATGCCTTTAGGTAGTATATTGTGACACTGACCCAAAATTGTAAATATAATTGAGCAATGACAGAAGAAAAATCTCACCCGTATCCATTTTTCAAAGATGTTGATTATTATGACTTTAGGTTGGTTTATTGTGGCTGGAAAGCATTCGTGTGTGACAAACATGATTTCTATTATGATAAATAGTTGAAATTGACCTGTATTTTGAAAATATGGCTTACAAAATTTTGACGATTGACTAGTTAGATATTTTAGCCTTATATCTTCTTGGATGAGATATTGTTGATTTGTGGATGGGATTTTTTGATTTGGAGATTTGATTTGAGCAATTCTGAATGGCTTTGAAGTTAGGGTTCATTTGAAATAATAACGATATCTGGGATCTATTAGATAGTAATTAAAATATAAAAATTAAAAAAATTGGATCCTATGCAATTAAAATATAACAATTAGAAATTTTGGATTTTTAAATTTTTTTTGTTTTGATAATACCTGATTTTTCATTATAGAAATTTAAATGTTAGAGCTATGCATAATTTTCTCACCCAAAATTTCCCTTGACTAAATAGCCTACGATAGACTTTCGCCCATCTAAAAGGGTCCACTTTCTTGACCCATCAAGGTAACATTAAATTCTCCAGACTTGGACTTTGTCCTTGGCGTGGATTAGAAATGAGGCAATTGTAGAGTTACACTGTTAATATGTACTTCTGGCCTAGTCTTATGTCAAGCCAAAGCCATGTCTTTCAAGATTGCTTTATTAGTGCTGTATTTTCTAGTTGGCCAAGCAACGATGGAAGATGTCGGGTTCAAATTCAATGGGTTCCAGTTGGCAAACCTGAGTCTCAACGGCATAGCCGGGATCACCTCTAGTGGCCTCTTAAAGCTAACAAATACCACAAACCAAGAAGTCGGTCAAGCCTTCTATCCTAGTCCCATCAACTAGGGGTGGGCGCGGGTCGGTTCGGTTCGGTTCGGTTCGGTTTTTTCGGTTCCAGAAATTTTCGGGTATTTAGTAAATGGAACCGTCGGTTCCAGATATAATTCTGGAACCGTTCGGGTTCGGGTTCGGTTCGGTTCGGTTCGGTTCCATTCGGTTCTGTTCGGTTCCTACTATAATTAATTTTTTTAACATTTATAATAACACTATATAAATATATTTAGAAAACTTTGTCAGTGCGTCTTGAATAATTAATCCATAATATATTAGAAAGTTTTCACAAAATGCTAACACTTTAGTACTAGACAATATAGATCACAATTTTTTTTTGTTGCTTCCCTCAAACAGTTACTACTCAACTGCTTACCTACCAAAAGGTAACATATAAAAGCATCTAACTATGTTCTCCATTTTGAGAAGTGGTACCAAAATCATTCCTATTTTCTGAAAACATTGTGAGAAGTGAGGCAATCCCAACGTGCTCAGTACTTTCACCGAGTGAATCTGCGTGTGAATATTGACCAGGTTCAATCTTAACTTTTACAAATGAACGTAATATTTTAAAGTATTAAAAATACTTACCAACTATGTAATGTAATCATCGATTGCTTGACTTGCCATGTACCATTAAAATGTTAACAATTTCTTGAGTATCATGTAAAGAAAAAGAATCCAGTAACTAGAGCTGGAAATCTCTGTGCAAAGCTCTTGGAAGGCTTAAAAAATTTGTCATTGTAAACACGATAAAAGAACGAAAGCACTGTTAGCGTTAAGAGGGTAAAATCTCACGTCTCTTAAATATGAAAAGAATAATTACGAGAGTACTCCAACTTAGTGTGGGAACTAGAAGGAGGAGGACTTCTTCAAGTTGAGAGAAAATGACTAATGACTGAACGAGAAATATGTTGTGCGGCAGGAATGGACTGGAGAGAAAAGAAGAAGAGAAGACCGAAAATTCTAGGGTTCTTTCCCTTTTATATTTAGTGGCTTTTTTTGCAATTTTTTTATGTTGGTCGGTTTGGGTTATATTCAATATACTTAAAGCCCAAATGCTCAATTGTAAAAAAAAAAAAAAAAAAAAAAAAAATTCGGTTCTTATTCGGTTCTTCGGTTCTTGGTCTAGAACCGAGAACCGAACCAAACCCGTCGGTTCTCGATTCGGATACCCGTTCGGGTTTTTAATTTAAGAAAACCCGTTCGGTTCGGTTCGGTTCAGTTCGGTTCCGGTTCGGTTCGGTTCGGTTCGGACATTTTGCCCAGCCCTACCATCAACTTCAAGAACTCAAATGGCTCGGCCTTTTCTTTTTCCACTTCCTTCGTCTTTGCCATACAGTCTGAATCTCCGGATTTAGTTGGACATGGGATGGCTTTCGCGCTTGCACCGACAAGAGGCCTTCCAGGAGCTGGATACATTCCTGAATACCTTGGCCTCTTCAATGAAATAAATAATGGCAATTTCAGTAATCATGTTTTTGCGGTGGAGCTGGATACAATCCAGAATAATGAGTTTCATGATATCAATTCCAATCATGTTGGTATTGATATAAATGGTGTGATATCTACTGAATCAAAACCAGCAGGATATTATGCTAATGGCAATGGCGTGCTTCACAACTTGACTCTTTATAGTGGCAAGCCAATGCAAGTTTGGGTTGAATATGATGGTCTAGCCAAGAAAATCAGTGTCACACTAGCTCCACTTAATGCTAATAAACCAAATACTTCTCTTCTCTCCCTGTTATACGATCTTTCACCTATACTTAAACAAACCATGTACGTCAGATTTTCAGCAACTACTGGTTCAATACCAACATCCCATTACGTTATGGGCTGGAGCTTCAAGGTGAATGGCATATCTCAAGGGCTCGATCCATCTCGCCTTCCCAAGGTACCTCGAATTGGACCTGAGGAGAAATCTAAATTTTTGACAATTGGCTTGCCTACTATTTCGTTGGTTTTGTTGTTGACAGCCATATCAGGCATGGCTTATTACATGAAAAGGAAGAAAAAGTATGCGGAAGAGCTAGAAGACTGGGAACTTGAATATGGACCTCACCGATTCAAGTACAAAGATTTATACGTAGCCACCAAAGGGTTTAGAGAGAAGGAGCTCCTAGGGACTGGGGGATTTGGTAAGGTGTTCAGAGGTGTCTTGCCTACCTCTAAAGTTCAAGTTGCTGTCAAGAGAGTGTCGCATGAATCAAGACAAGGAATGAGAGAATTTGTGGCTGAAATTGCCAGCCTTGGCCGGCTACGCCACCGGAATTTAGTGCCACTTTTGGGTTACTGCCGGCGTAAAGGTGAGTTGTTATTGGTATACGAATACATGCCGAATGGAAGTCTAGACAAGTTTCTCTACAACCAACCAAAATTCACTCTCAATTGGGACCAAAGATTTCGGGTCATCAAAGGTGTGGCATCTGGACTTCTATACCTACATGAAGAATGGGAGCAAGTAGTGGTTCACAGAGATGTAAAGGCTAGTAACGTCTTGCTTGATGGTGAATTAAATGGAAGATTGGGGGACTTTGGCCTTGCAAGACTGTATGATCATGGAACTGACCCTCAAACTACGCATGTGGTTGGTACTCTAGGGTACCTCGCCCCAGAGCATTCAAGAACTGGCAGGGCCACAACAAGCACTGATGTATATGCCTTTGGAGCCTTTCTACTTGAGGTTGCTTGTGGTAGAAGGCCTATAGAGCAACGAGCACCCACAGAAGACATAGTTTTAGTGGACTGGGTTTTCTCCCACTGGACTAGAGGTGAAATTTTACAGGTCGTTGACTCAAAATTGGGTAATGAATATGTGAAAGAAGAGGTGGAACTGGTATTAAAACTTGGGTTAATATGCTCTCATTCTGATGCTGTTGCTAGGCCAAATATGCGGCAAATTCTGCTGTGCTTAGAGAGCGCTATTGCATTGCCACAGTTGTCATCACTCCGTATTTCTGGAGCTGGCATAACATTTGCTCATGGTGAAGGCTTTGATGAATTTATTATGTCACACCCATCTTCAGTGAGTAAGGCATTTTCGTACGCTTCCTCCGTTGCTGGCTCCTTGCTATCTGGTGGTCGATGATTATCTAATGTAGTGTATTATCGTATCGATCTATTTAGACCAATAAATAATAAGATCACTGATAGAATTGTATTGTATTTTATGAAACCGCACATGAATTAAATTAATTTCCTTGCATGCAATTCATATTCATTCTTTCATCAAAATGTTATTTCTTTTCAGAAAAAACAGTGACAAGCCTAGCTATGATAGGATGTTAAGAAGAGTATGCACCCAGGTCACTTCTATCTTCCTCTAACTAAGCATAGGTGAAAGAGGTGAATGTTAGAAAACTTAAAAGGATTATCGATCCAAAACAATCAATAATTAACCTTGTAATCATCCATGTTGAAATTAATGAGAATATCAAAATGAAAATGGAAGCGTACCTTGAACCATAAATCCATAGATGTCTGATTCTTCGCTTGAATTGGTCATGATCTTTCAATTGATTCGTGATTTCCTCTTCAACCTTTTGATCTCCATTGATGGGGATGTAGAGAATCTAGAAGAACCACTAATAATTGGGGACCATGACCCCTTATTATAATTAGATAATGAATTATCATTATCTTTCATTTGTTTCAAATCGGCCCCTTCAACAATTTAAAGCAAATTTTTCGATCTCTACACTATATTTCCATTAAACATAATACCCATTAGTCAAAATACATATTTAGTGAATCACTTTAATTGGCTAATTTCTTTAAATAATAGCACCACACATTTTATTATATTACATGTGTGGCCCCATATGTCGGAATTTTCCAACAAACTCCCACTGGGTCATACGGGTAATCTTTCAAATGTGCATAACCTTATGAGCTCAAAATTTTTCTATCGTTATTATGGGTATTTCCAAACAATCTCGTCCATCAGTCATATTGATATATGATTAAAGCGATTTTCGTCACATTTAATCGTGACTAAATCCATCAATGGTCACGTACACCTATACAACCAAATGACATAGATCAATCATGTGAGTGTAGCATGAAAATTACATGTTATGTGATCCAAACATGTCTATTTCCAACTGGTCCAACCTTATTCCTTAAGTGAGATCAATCATAAACTTTAATCAGAGTGTAACTGGACTGAATACTTTATTTCTGAAATAAACCGAATATTCATGGACATAATATGTGTATTAAACAGACAACGTCCAAATACAAACTCCCACTAAACTGGCATATCATCAAAAGATGCAACACCCGTGTGGGCATTATGCTCATGAAAGATCTTGGGTGGTAGCCATTTAGTAAATGGATCCATGATTATGGAGTTTGTCTTAATAAGCTTTATAGAAATCTAACCACTCTGAATTCTTTCCTTACAACTAGGAACTTAATATCTTTATATTTTGACGTCGTCATGTTCCTGTTGGAATACAAGACTGTTATTGTCACAAAATAATTTAAGTAGTCTTTCAATTCCATCCAAAATATGCAGCCTAGTGACAATATTTTGCAGTCATATTTCATGATCAGAATCAGAATATCAAATGATCTCCAATCGGTCTGATTTTCCTGAATGTGATCATGTAATCTTTAGTTCTCTATAGATACTGGATAACCTTATGGCTGCTTACCAAATTTCCATCCCAAATTTAGTTAAATATCTGACTAGTATTCCAATGAATGCTATATCCGGATGTGTATTTTAGATTTATCCTTAAAACTTTAATTGAGACTAAACTCGTCTCCCTTAGTAATAGGGGTATCACCTAAATTACATATCTGTAATTCAAGTCTTTTAAAAACCTTATTGATACAACTCTTTTGTGATAATTCAAAAAATACACCAAGAATGATTCTTGTGTGTCTATATCCTTAATATAAAAGAGGTGTCACCAAGATTTTTCAGTTTAAAAAACTATGACTGAAGTCTCTTGATTTCATGCAATAAGATTATATCATTGCAGACAAAAAGTATGTCATCGACATACAATATCAAAATGTGCTTATTCCTACTGAACTATATACAATTGTCAACTGAATTCATCTCAAAACCAAACGAGATGATTATTTGATGAAATTCGTGATACCATTAACGAAAAGCCTACTTAAGCCATAGATGTATTTCTTTAATCTATAAACCATGTGATGTAACTTAATATCAAAATGTATCACAAATGCCATAATTGTCTTAAAAGAGCTTTTTATAGAAACCAAAGAAAAAGTCTCTTTCCTTTTGGGTAAAGTCATTTGCAACAAGACGAGCCTTATATCTTTCCACATTACCATTTGAATCCCTCTTGGTTTTAAATATCCATTTGTATCCAATGAGTTTTGTACCTTCTGGTAACGGGACAAGATCCCAAACTTTATTATCTTGCATAAACTTATACACCTCATTCATGGCATCAATCCACTATTTAGAATTACTCTTTTGCATGCATTGATGAAAGTTGATTGATCGGGTCTTCTTTCACCAATCCATGTCATCCTTATTTTCTTAGAGAAAGACTATAAAGTCATCTGAATTACCTTTCTCCCTTTATAGTGGATTTTTCATTAATGACATTTGTTCTTGAGGTTGTTGAGTTCGTTTTTCTGGAACAATCTCTTGATTGTGTATTGGGGTTTTTTTTTTTATAATATTGTCTTGATCCGAAATTACTTCTTGAACAAGATTTGAAGCAAAAATTTGTCCTTGAACCCGATCATTATCAATTGCAACAGAATGAATATAAGCGTATTCTTCATTCAAGACAAAATCATTAACCTTGTAACTTTATCTTCCCTCTCAAACTCTACATCGTTAAGGGATCGAACATTTCCCGTTTCGAAAATTGACCTTATAATGTGATCTTTAAAAAATTTGTAACTCCTTAAAAAATTGCTTTACTTGGAACTTTGTTAAGAATTTCAGCTGTAGTCTTTAGTGCTTCTACCTAGAAAGATTCTGATATACTGTGGAATGATTTCACATTCTTCTAGGAATTTAGCAAAAGGCCCTGAACATTGTTCTCCTAATCTGTCATATCTATCATAGTATTCATCATTATGGTAAGATCTGACTTGTTAAATTCTTTTACTAAGGTGATATTCAATATCAGTCTTGTATGCCTTGAACATGTCCAGTGTTTGAGATTCCTCATAGATGAGATATATGTTGCCATAGTGAGAATAATCGTCTATGAACGTTATAAATAACTGTTGACCATTCCAAGAAGTCAAAGGGAATGGTCCACAGATATCCGTATGAATTAGTTCCAAGACGTCTGAAGTCCCTTTGGCACATAATCTCCTTATGTTTGTTTATTTTCCCTCAATGTAATTAATATAAACACTTGAGTCCAGAAAAATTAAGGGAATCAAGAATTCCTTCTAAAACAAGATTTTTCATTCTCTTTTGAGAGAAGTAGCATAATCGCTTGTGTCATAACAAAGTAGAAATCTGATTGGTTAATTTATGTTTAATACCATGCTGACTCACATACAAGATTTCTTTATAAGAGGCAACCGTATTAAACATATATATGTTATCTTAACCGATAAAGAACTGGTACCACAATATCTGAATTATGAAAAAGATCAAACTAACTATTTCAAATTGAACAAGAGTAACCAAATTTGTCCAATGTAGAAATAGAAACAAAATTCCGTCCAAAAGACTGTACCTTTATGCCTTTTTCAAATTCAAATAATAACCAGTCTTTAATGATAACCTAAAGTCCTTATAGCCTCAACCATAACTGATTTGCTATCGCCCCCCATAGATGAATCTTTCAGTATCAATTGGTTTTGGAAACTCAGATAACCCTACATAAACACACTTATTTGAGTGATACCGAAATTTATTCATCAAGTGTGTCTAGGTATTGACATTAAATTTACCACAAAACAAATGAGCTCATTAAGAGTGATACCGAAATTTATTCATTTGAGTGATCCATAGATGTCTGATTATTCGCCTGAATTGATTATGATCTTCCAATTGACTCGTGATCTCCTCTTCAACCTTTTGATCTCCATTGATGAAGATGTAGAGAATCTAGAAGAATCACTAACAATTGGGGACCATGACCCCTTATTATAATTAGATAATGAATGGTCATTATCTCTCATTTGTTATCGGCTTCTTCAACAATTTAAAACAAATTTTTCGGTCTCTACACTATTCTCATGAAACCTAATACCCATTAGTCAAAATACATATTTAGTGGATCACTTTAGTTGACTACTTTCCTTAAACAATAGCACCACACATTTTATTATATTACATGTGTGGCCCCATATGTCAAAATTTTCCAACAGTGAAAGCATTATATTTTGTTATTTTTGAACGAAGTACGATTCAAACACTTGAATATTCCAAAAGAATATTGTAAAATTGTTTGAATCAATTAATACAAATCAATCTTCTTAAAGAATATTGTGTTGCTCTGAAAGAAGAACAATTTTATATTAATTAATATTCTTCAATAATATTATGTGGTTATTTTTAAGAATCACAATTTAGATGTTTCAATGTAAATATTATATTGATCTTAGAGAGTTGTGATTTTAATTAAATTGCTTCTAAATAATATTGTTTTGAGACTCCAAAAGTCACTATTGTGTGATATGAAGGATACACTTACTATTGCTAATAATTTGTTCTTCACTAAATAAAAGGGAAACGTGAAAAGTTTTTAATAGCATTTCTCAATGGTACACTATACTAAACTTTAGCGACCATTTTCTTGTTTGATATATTCAGTTGGACCATCACTGGATCAATAATATTGCAAAATTTAAAAAAAAAAATCAAATGTATCATTCAATGAAGAATCATAAGATTCTTCAATCCAATGAATTCTTATATATTATTAGTTCTCTTTATCAAAAATTGATCATCACTAACTAAAATATGAATTGAATTTCTTAGTTTTTGAAAATTAATCGGGGTGATGGATAGGGATTCTGTTAATTTGAGGTTCTATCTTAAAAGGTCAACCTTTATAAGAGGAGTAGCCCAAGATCTTTATTAATTGGTCTGTGTCAACATCATTTATCGATGTGAGATATATATCCCTTAACACGCCCCCACAAGATGGTGACTCATTTGAGTTGACCAATCTTGAAATTCAACGTGCTCATTTTGAAGTCTTAAAGAGATCAAATCACTCGTTGGAGCATAATGAGTTCTGATATCATGTTAATATTTGAGATTCCATCTTAAAAGGTCAACTTTTTTAAGAGGAGCAGCTCAAAATCTTTATTAATTGGTCCGTGTCAACATCATTTATCAATGTGGAATATATATCCCTTAACAGCCTCATCATCCCCCACGTTGATCATTTATATATTATTTGTATCTAATAGATTTGATACACATATTAAATAATTGTATGGTGTTCGCAATTTGAAATTTGCGAAATTATTGCTCAAATCAGTTATGACCGAAGCTGTTGCTATCATACCCGAGTTGCAGGATGAGATGGGAGCGTTGAGAACTCAGTTACTAGTTCTTCAGCGTGCGATTGGCAACGGACAAGCCATCACACATGAGCCGGTGCATAGACTCAGAATTCCAGAACCGTGTACCTACGGAGGTGCACGCGATGCTAAAGAAGTTGAGAACTTCTTGTTCGATATGGAACAATACTTTCTTGCGGCTTCGATCAAAGACGAAGCGAGAAAGGTCACAACAGCTACCATGTATCTAGGTGGAGATGCAAAGCTATGGTGGCGAACGAAGTACATCGATATTCAGGCCAACAAGGTCCGAATTGATTCTTGGGATCTTCTCAAGGAAGCTATCAGATCTCAGTTCTTCCCAGAGAATGTGGAATATGAGGCACGTCGGGCCTTACGAGAACTAAAAACACAAGCTCCATCAGGGAGTATGTGAAAGCCTTCTCGGGGCATATGCTGAATATCAGAGATATGTCAGAGAAGGATCAGCTATTCACCTTCATGGAAGGGTTGAAACCGTGGATGCGCACGGAACTTCAGAGACAAAAGGTCACTGATTTGAGCGCGGCTATGGGAGCTGCCGAATGTGCAAGTGACTATCAACCTGAGTCGAGAGAGGATCGACATTCAGAAAATAGTCAAGCGGCTGAAGGTGGATGGAGACCTTTCAGACCCAGCTCGAACTCAAATGGGGGAGAGCGTTACTCTCAGAATAGGGGAGGACCCTATCAAGGCAACCGCCAGAGTAACTCACAGGGAAACTATCAGAACAGCTGTCAAGGAAACTACGGCGGCAGTACCAGTAATGAAGGGAATCATGGAAAAGCAAAGGAGGGCAGATCTGATGTCGCTCCTAAATTGAGGTGCTTTCTATGTGAATGACCTCATCAAGTTGCTGAGTGTCCTCAGAAACGGATGGTGAATGCATACTGTCAACTAGCAATTGGGGGCTCGAGTTCAAAGCAAAATACCCCCCAAGCTAGCTGTCGTGGTGACACCGACTCCGAAGGAGACGAGGATGTAATTGGTGCATTCTCTCATTCGTGCAATACATTATCGCACCGAGTTACTAAAAGGGACGTCGATCCCTTGAAAGAGCCGAAGATGGAAGAATCGAAGGCTCGCACTTGCAAGGCAAAAGGCCTAATGTACATTGATGTGAGGATCAATGGAAAGCCAATCAGGGCTATGGTGGACACTGGTGCCACGCACAACTACCTCGCAATTTTCGAAGTAGAGCGGCTCAGACTTGCTATGGAGAGAGGTAAGGGGAAAGTCAAAGCGATCAACTCCGCTGCTCAACCAATAGCGGGAATAGCACAATCTGTGCCGATCAAAGTAGGTCCATTCGAAGGAAGGACAAATTTGTCGGTAGTTCAGATGGATGATTTCAAGCTGATTCTCGGATTGGAATATCTGCGGGATACAAAGACAGCAGTGTTGCCGCATTCTGACTCACTAATAATGATGGGGAGCAAACCATTCATTATTCCCACACAGGTTGGGAAAACTGGCGAGAAAGGCGTCTCGACCATGCAGTATAGTAAGGGTTTCAAGAGGAATGAACCCTCATTTTTGTGCTCTCTTCGAGTAGAGAAAATCGAAGAGACAACCGGCTCTACTCCAAAACCTATCAACGGGTTTAAGGAATTCGAAGACATCATGCCGGATGTGTTACCAAATAACTTGCCAATGAGGAGGGCAATTAATCGTGGGATTGGACTTGTTACGAGTGCCTAACCTCCCATCAAGGCACTATGCCGTATGGCTCAGCCGGAGCTTGAAGAGTTTCGGAAGCAAGAGAAAGAAGTGTTGGGGAGTGGGACCATCGTGGAGCACACTTCCGCACCACCACAACATGCAAGCTCACCGGAGCCCCTTTCCATCCTGAATGAATCAGTCGAAAGTGGATCGACGAACTACATCAGTGGATTGCCAAGAGTTGAAGACTTTGGCACTATCATCATCAGGATGGATTGTTTATCTAATGATTCGACAGTCAACACAGCGCCCAAGTATGTATCAGCCGAAGAGACAGCTCAACTCTTCTTCAAGCCTATTATCAAATACGGGGGATCGCCTATCGTCAATGATCGAGATTCTAGATTTATTGGCATATTTTGGACCGAGTTGTTCAAACTTCTTGGTTCAACTTTGAGTATGAATGCTAGTATTCACCGAAGATCAGATGGACAGACAGAGCAGTTCAATTCTATGCTGGAAGACTATTTTCAGCACTTTACCTCTGCTTCGCATGAAATTCAGGTGAAACTTACGGATGTGGCTTGGATACGTCTCAATGTTCAAAAGAGCTCTTCTCCCAATAAGAGTCATTTTGAAATTTCTACTGGCCAACAATCGTTACTCCCTCATATTGCAGATATTGATTAGAAACAGTACAGAAAGTCTACAAATCTGAAGCAGCCTGCGTTCAAATTGAAGAAATCAGTAAAGAAGTTCGCTAAACAGATTCTTGGCCATCGAACTACTCGAGCTTCTAAGAAACATCTTCAAGAGTACTTGGTCAAATGGAGCGGATGCAACAGCGAGAAGAATACTCAATGGCTCCGAGGACATCGTCAAAACAAATGGGAGAGAATGTCACGGGCTGCAGCTTTGCTTAAGCCCCGTGTTGTAAATATTTATTTAATTCGTAAAATAATTAGAAAATAGAAAAGAAAAAGTATAATTCCAGAGCCAAATGATGTCTACTCCCATCATTTGGGTTTTTGTTACTAAGTCTATTATTGGGGGTATTGGTCTTTCAAACATTTTCAAGCTTACTAGTGTTTCCCCCTGCACTAGCCATTTGTAATTTCCTGTTTTCGTCTATTGTAATTTTCAACTTTCTAACAATCAATGAAGAAGTTATTTCCATTGCGTTCAATTTCATGTTGCAAGCTTTCTTAAAATTGTAATCAAATTTACTTTCGTTCCGACGCGATCGAGGAATAAGCGGAAGGTAGTCTAGCGGAGCAGACTACTGCCGCACGGTGTCCCTTTTCTGTGCTAAGAAAAGGTTACCCGTGAAACCATGGGTTGGGCGCTCATATATCCATTTCGATCACATAATCAATTTTGTTTTTTTCTTATTTGATTGAGCATCAAATTCGTATAAGATTGACTTAAATAGAGGTCAATAAGTTGGTAGATGGTGGTGGTGGTGGTGAATTTACTTAAAGATGTCATTTGGGATAATTAACAAGACGATCTTCTGCAGGTATGGAGCGTGGACGCTAAGGAAGCATTGCGGCTTCAGAAAGAAAATAACTATGTGATTCTTGACGTATAGCCAGAAGCAGAGTACAAAGAGGTAACTGAAATGATAACAAATAACTTAAGTGTGCCCTTAACGCTACTACATTTGAAATGGTTAACTCTTAAATAGGAATTGTCTCAGTTCGTGATTGTTTGATGGTGTAGGCACATCCTCCGAGTGCTATTAACGTGCAAATATACAGACTTATAAAAGAGTGGACGGCATGGGATATAGCTAGACGAGCTGCATTTGCATTTTTTGGCATCTTTTCTGGAATAGATGAGAATCCTGAGTTTATCCAAAGTGGGATTTATATATACAATTGTTTCTTGTCCAGCCTATACTTATTTTATCTTTTTGTAATCATAGAGTCCTTTGGCTTGTGCATCTTGATGGCAATGAACTGAAGTATAAGCATGTATTATTGTGTACAAGGATGTGTTGCCGTGCATTTTGTGTTTTATGACCAAAATTTTAACTATAGAATCGAGCTCATTTTAAGTGCATTATGTTTGGCAGCATCTTATTTTGACAGCATCAAGAGTAATTAATATAGAGAATGTCAATTACTCTGTCTAGAGAATCAATGTGTCGATGGTCAAGTTGATTGATCAAACTAATATCGAACAAATACTAACATTGCACCAAATTAAGTGGTGGTGAAGTTAGTAACGTGGCCTGGTTTCTTAGCAACAAACCAATTTTTTGGATTGAAAAATCATTAAATGGCGAAAACAGAATAATGTGTCAAAAATGATACTTAGAAATGAAGTTAATAACCCTATTTTCTTTGAGGTCACCTCTTTCTGCTTATTTTCGGGTTACGTTCTTCACTCATCTAAATTTATGACAAACTCCAACACATATTTCGAATGGAGTTCTTTGACGAATTTACCCGTTCAAGTGTGGTTTCATAGTGGAATTTCTCTTACTAAGTTAACTAGGTAGCAGAGATGGGTAATTTGGTTTTTTTCCCTTGTAAGGGATTGTCACTTTTTTTTTACATAATCAACACGTGGATTGACCTAAACGTGGTGATTATTTTAAGAACATGATTACTAGTGCTGTACAAATGAATAGTGTTATTTTGGTATGTTACTTTTTTTAGTTTTGTCACTTTTTTTGAGTTTGTCATTTTTTTAAAAAAGGGACAATTTTTATAAAAAAAAAGTGATATTGTGTCACTTTTTTATTTTACATAGTATTTTTTTTAATTTGTGTCACTTTTTTAAAAAAAAATTCGTCACTTTTTTCAATCATCTTTTTTATTTCTATCACTTTTTTTGAGTTTGTGTTACTTTTTTGAGTTTGTATCACTTTTTGAGAGTGTCACTTTTTTTTAGTTTTGTCACATTTTTTTAGTTTGTGTCACTTTTTTTTAAAAAGTGACAATTTTCAAAAAAATTCCTTACTTTTTTTGCACTTTTTTCCAATGCCTTCTTGATTTATATCCTGTTTTTTAGTGACAATCATTATTTTTTTAATAAAAGTGATATTGTATGTCATTTTTATTAAAAAAAAAAAAAAAAAGGTGACATTTTTATTAAAAAAAAGTGACATTGTTTTTGAATTTCGTCACTTTTGAATATTTGTCACTTTTTTTTTAATTTGTCACTTTTTTAAAAAATTTCGTCACTTTTTTTAGTGTCACTTTTTTTGAATTGTCACTTTTTGAGTGTGTCACTTTTTTATTGACAGTCATTTTTTTTATCTGTATAACTTTTAATTTGTGCCATTTTTTTGAATTCGTCACTTTTATTAAAATTTGTCACTTTTTTTGAATTTTGTCACTTTTTTAGTGTTTATTACTTTTTTTTAGTCACCTTCTTGATTTCTATCACTTTTTTAATATTTGCCACTTTTTTTGAGTTTGTGTCATTTTTTTGAGTTTGCATCACTTTTTAAGAGTGTCACTTTTTTTTTTTTTTTTTACTTTTGTCACATTTTCTGAGTTTGTCACTTTTTCTAAAAAAGTGACATTGTGTCACTTTTTCATTTTACACAGTATTTTTTACTTCCTAAAAATCTTTCATATGATTTTTCAGAACATCCCTAATTTTAAGGGTATTTTTGTAGGTACCCCATTTTTATTTAGGCAGCCTACAACTTTCATTATTATTGGGTAACTAAAATTTAGGAAAAGACCCCTTGTATAGAGGGCGCATGTACACCAAGCAACGCTCTAAAATTTAGCCCCTATTTGTCTATCATTATTCCAAAAAATTGTTTGCTACAGTAAGATTTTCCACCACAGATTCATTCAATAAAATATTCTACACACAAATCAATAAATAACTTTAAATTTCAACCACACATTCTCCAAAAAAATATTACACTATTTTTCTCTCAATAATGGAAGACAAACACACCCTTATTCTCATTTTTACATTTACAAATTATTATCAGGTCTCACGATTTTCTAACTTGTTTGCTTAAATCTATTGACAATTGTTTTCCTTGTGCATTGGCGACACTAATACATTCCTATTAGAAGAATTGCGACATGTTGTTTCTATTTGTTGCTTTGGGAGTGTCCCCTTTTCAAAATATATTGCTCCATGGTGGGGTATTATTCTAAGGCACTCCATTTATTGTTGTTTCATTGAAGTGAGTAGCATGATATGGAAATTTGGGATTTTGTTAATAGCAAAGGCTCACTTGAAAATTCCGACTCACGTTAATTTAGAGGCCATGCATGCCTTCATCTTAGAACCATCAGATTCCACTTAAAATTATGTTGGCTCTACATGGATTTTCTTTTACCACTTGCTGATGGGGTTTCAATATTATGAGGAGCTAATGCCAAGTTGTGCACGGGCTACAAATCTCACTCATGTCCAAGAAATAAAGTTGGTAAGAGTGCAAGCAAATTGTTCGATGAAATGCTTTGCTCAAAATTAAAGATCGTTTGATGTTGAATCATGTAATGGGTGGTCATATTATTGCTACTGTATAATAAGATACTTTATGTGATCTAATTACTCACAAGAATTTAGATATGTATGCTATCAAAATATGTTTTTCATGCTATTAATTTCTGGGACATGAGGCCCGAAGAAATTTATAAGTACCACATTTTTACATGATTTGCTTGGAGATTAAATAACAAATCTTAATATGACACACTGAGAATTAATTAAGTTTTATGGTTGTTGAGCTTTAATTGAACTGAATAGCATATGTTTTAATAGGACATGCTTGGGAGTCCATTGATATGAAAATCGTCATATATTATTTTATTGGAATTCATTGCTGCCTTGAAACTATTATCAAGAATTGGAGCATGGTTTGAGCATGGCATAGTGAGATGGAAAATATGGATTCTGTTGTTTGAGGCAAGCTCTAAGACCTCGCATTCTTGAAGGCGAGCCCCCGCTCATCGAGGCTAGCTTGTGATTTCTTTATTATTGAAGGTGAGCCCTAACTCGTGGATTTTTTTGTTAGCAGAGGCAATATCTTGAAATCCTCATTTCTTGAATAAAGGAAGAGGCTAATGGTCAGATGCGTTTGCCTTTGCAAAAGGAGACCTTACCTGACCTCATTCGCGGGATGTTTATTCCCCGCCTCGTCAGATCTCATTATCATCGAGCCTAGCTGTAAGATCTCGTCTATTCGAGGCCCGCTTATAAGACTCCTGTAGTTCGGGATCTATATGCGGTATGTTTATTCCCCGCCTCGTCAGATGTTTATCTATGGCTTCACGAGATGCTTATTCTTCGCCTTTCACTATCGTTGAGTTTAAATGTAAGACCTCGTCTATCTGAGACCCGCTTATAAGACTCCGATAGTTCGAGAGCCATTTGCGAGATGTTTATTTCCCGCCACGCCAGATATTTATCCATGGTCGAGACCTCGTTCCTTGTAAAAAGAAGAGACAATTATCCTAAGTCCTCGTTCCTTGAAAAAAGAAGAGACGATTATCCTAAGTCCTCATTCCTTGAAAAAAGAGAAGAGGCGATGATATAAGACATTGTTCCTTAAAAAAGGAAGGGACAATTATCCTAAGTCATTGTTCCTTGAAAAAGGAAGAGGCGATAATATAAGACATCATTCCTTGAAAAGGAAAAGGCAATTATCCTAAGTTCTTGTTCCTTGAAAAAGGAATAGACGATAATCTAAGGTCTCATTCCTCGAAAATGAAGAGGTAATTATCCTAAGTCCTCGTTCCTTGAAAAAGGAAGAGAAGATAATATAAGATCTCGTTCTTTGAAAAAGGAAGAGGCAATTATCCTAAGTCCTCGTTCCTTGAAAAAGGAAGATGCGATAATATAAAACATCGTTCCTTGAAAAAGGAAGAGACAATTATCTTAAGTTCTCGTTCTTTGAAAAAGGAAGATGCGATAATATAAGGCATCATTCCTTGAATAAAGGAAGAGGTAATATCTTGGAGTCCTTATTCCTTGAAAAAGGAAAAGGTAAATCGCCAGATGATTATTCTTGACTTCGCGAGATGCTTATTCCTCGTCTTTCACTATTGTTGAGCCTAGTTGTAAGACATCATCTATTCGATGCCCGCTTATAAGACTCCGGTAGTTCGAGATCTATACGTGGGATGTTTATTTCCCACCTCGCCAGATGTTTATTCCTGGCTTCGCGAGATGCGTATTCCTCGCCTATCACTATTGTTGAGCCTAGCTGTAAGACCTCGTCTATTCGAGGCCCGCTTATAAGACTCCTATAGTTCGAAATCTATACGCATGATGTTTATTCCCCGTCTCACCAGATGTTTATCCCGACTTATCGAAATGCTTATTCCTTGCCTCTCACCATCGTCGAGCCTAGGTGTAAAACCTCGTCTATCCGAGGCCCGCTTATAAGACCCCGATAGTTCGAGAGCTACTTGCCAGATGTTTATTCTCCGCAACGCCAGATACTTAACTATGACGAGCTCATAAATTATTGTTTAAAGTATGACAAGCTCATACATATCCATCAACGGTTAACATATGACAAGCTCATATCTCCATCAACGGTTAAAGTATGACAAGTCCATATATCTCCATCAACGATTAAAATATGGCAAGCCCATATCTCCATCAATGGTTAAAGTATGACAAACCCATACATCTCCATCAACGATTAAAATATGGCAAGCCCATATCTCCATCAACGGTTAATATATGGCAAACCCATATCTCCATCAACGGTTAATATATGGCAAGCTCATATCTCCATTAATGGTTAAAGTACGACAAGCTCATACATCTCTATCAACAGTTAAAGTATGACAAGCTCTTACGTTATATTCAGATTTTATATAGCGAACCCATATGTTACATTCAAATCTATTATGGCGAGCCCATAAGTGAGCATCGTCTCTGCTATTTATATATTCAGAGCATCTACACATTCAGGGCCTCGCCCGCCTTATCTAGTCTCATCACAGGCTTCAGTTACTTCAATATGGCTCGCCCTTTTTTCAGCAAGGGCCTCGCCTCGCCTCGCCTCGCCTTATACCTTATCACAGGCTTCAGCTACTTCAATATGGCTCGCCCTCTTTTCAGCAAGGGCCTTGCATTGCCTCTCCTTATTCAGCAATATGGCTCGCCCTCTTCGGCAATTACATCACCTCTACATCAACTTATCACAACTGCTTATACGTTCAGAGCATCCCATCTGCATCAGCTTCATCATAGCTACTTATATATTCAGTTATTTATATCTCAAGTCTGACTCGTATATAAATATTCGTCTCAAATTTGGGAGACTATTGTGATGCTGATAACTTAATATCATTACATTATTATTGCTAGCATATGCATTATATTACTGCTACCAAGAGCGTGCTTCACATTACTGCTCGCAGGTCATGGCACCATTTTTCGCTACAGCAAGTATGTATACCACATTGTCTACATTGTCAACATGTTATTTGCTTCATATTAGCAACACTATTACATTTAATTGTTTGAGCATATAACCTACTACAATACATGGTAGACTCTCGGCATATTATATATCTTGGAGACATTTGATATGTCATTATTCACATTATTGTTATGAGTAATTTGAGGGCAAATGGACCCCAAATTTATTTGGTATATGTGCAGTGGATATATTGTATTGTATTATATGATTGGTTTAGTCCATATTACAGAGGAGATGATGTCGAAATTTCGACAAATTATATGCAGTATCTACCTTTCGAGGCAATTCGTAAGTCCTCGCTTATTCAGATTCACATATATATTTTTTGAGGCAGTTCGTAAGTCCTCATTTATTGTGGCGGTTTATATGCTCGAGGCAATTTGTAAGTCCTTGCCTATTTGGGATCAATGCATATTTTTTGAGGCTATCTCTAAGACCTCGTCTCTTGATAGCTTATACTCCAAAGTTTGACCCGCACATGAATGTACGACTCATACTTGGGAGACTGATGTTATACCAATATATTACATAGCACGTTCAGATGGAGATGATCCCACATTGACCGACTTGACTACGTATACTTCAAAGCCCGACCCGCACATGAATTACGACTCAGAATTGGGGGACTGATATTACACCAATATATTATGTGGCATCGACTATTTAATTATAGTGGACCTATTTAATCAAGTCGGATATTTCTGGGCCTAAACTTGGGTCCGGCCATTAGGCCCACAAGCCCATTTGCATTTAACTTTTCTATTTATATGCTAATCCATTTCATTTTAAAGAGAGGATTCTCAAAACCTATCATTTTTTCTCTCCACGCGGAGGGGACGTGGTAGGGATTTTGTTGGACCATTTTTTGAGGTCAACAATAGTAGTTCACCAAAAAGAAGAAAACAGAAACTTGCACAAATTCCTGTTGGAAGCTTTGCGGCTACAACTTTGAAGCACCCCTTGTCGTGGAGTTTCCCCGACTGGGATTGTGTGTATGAACATGTGAAAAGCTTTTACTCTGGTCATCAATTTTACATGTTTGACTAAGATTATAAGTAGCTTTTGGGGGGCTTATTTGGTTACTGCTCTTGATATTGCCTGGTGGAACCTCAATGGGAAGATTCCAGTTATATTTAAACCAGTTTCAAGAAAACAAGGAAACATCACTCAATGCCTAGTTGATCAATTTTTGGAAATTCTACTTATAAACACCATTTTAAGTACTTTATCGGGATTCATATATTCAATATCGAGTTTACTAGAAATATAAAGTACTCAAAAGTGTTCAAGGAAAAGAAGTCATAAAAGATTATTTGACTTAAAGATAAATTTCATTGTTTAGGAAATGCTGGTTCGAACTTCGAATCCTAGGAAGTGATTAAGATTATCAAGAATTTATCATTTCATTCAGTAATTGAAACAAGACTTGATTTTTTACAATGGATTCGACCCCTTTGACCCTTAACCCCCCTGCCTTTTCTAGGTCCTGTCCAATTTTCAAATAATTGTGACTAAGTTAATGGATATACTTTTAGGTTAGGTTATTTCAAATAGTTGTGACTATGTTAATAGACAGGGTGATGATGGATAGGGTATCAAAATTGTTTTTACCTAATCTTTTACCTAATTCTACAAGTGGCGGCCCCTTATTGGGTAGGCGCCCCCCTAATCTACAAGTGGTATAAGGTAAATTATTATGTAAAACATTTTTTTTTTTTTTTATAGATTTTTTTTCTAATGGATATGCTTTATTTATTTATTTAAAAAAAAAAAAATTGTAAATATAATTAGGCAATGACAGAAGAAAAATCTCAACAGTACCCATTTTTGAAAGATGTTGATTATTATGACTTTAGGTTGGTTTACCGTGATTGGAAAGCTTTCGAGTGTGACAAACGTGATTTCTATCATGATAATAGTTGCAATGTGGACCTGTATTTTGAAAAATATGACTTGCCAAAATTCAGATGATTGAGTAGTTAGATAGTTTAGCCTTAGAGTAATGCCATTTGTACAGGACATTACTTTCCCAAGCCCCACAAGCAAATATTAAAAAAAAAAAAAAAAAAAAAAAAAAAAAAAAAAAAAAAAAAAAAGGATGGAGCCCACCCTTTGTGAGGGGCTGTATGACCCTGTGAAGTAATGCCCTGTACACAGGGCAACAGGGCATTACTCTTAGCCTTGTATCTTCTTGGATGAGATATTGTGATGGTGGACTGAGGGATTTTGATTTGGAGATTGATTTGGGCAATTCTGAATGGCTTGAAGGTAGGGTTCATTTGAGATAATAAAGGTATATGAGATCTATAAGGCTAGTAATTATAAAATATAAAAATTAAAAAAATTGGATCCTATAAGATAGCAATTAAAAATATAACAATTAGTTAATTTGGATTTTTAAATTTATTTTTGTTTTGATTAAAAAAAAAAAAAAAAAAAATGCCTGATTTTTCAATATAGAAATGAAATGTTAGAGCTATGCATAATTTTCGCACCCAAAATTTCCCTTGACTAAATAGCCTGCGATAGACTTTCGCCCATCTTAATGGGTCCACTTTCTTGACCCCATCAAGGAACACTAAATTCTCAGACTTGGACTTTGTCCTTGGCGTTGATTAGAAATGAAGCAATTGTAGCGTTACGCTGTTAATATATACTTCTGCCCTAGCCTTGTGTCAAGCCGAAGCCATGTCTTTCAAGAATGCTTTATTAGTGCTGTATTTTCTAGTTGGCCAAGCAACAATGGAAGATGTCGGGTTCAAATTCAATGGATTCCAGTTGGCAAACCTGAGTTTCAACGGCATAGCCGGGATCACCTCTAGTGGCCTCTTAAAGCTAACAAATGCCATAAAACAAGAAGTCGGTCAAGCCTTCTATCCTAGTCCCATCAACTTCAAGAACTCAAATGGCTCGGCCTTTTCTTTTTCCACTTCCTTCGTCTTTGCCATACAGTCTGAGTATTCGGATTTAAGTGGACATGGGATAGCTTTCGTGCTTGCACCAACAAGAGGCCTTCCAGGAGCTCTTGGATCCCAGTACCTTGGCCTCTTCAATGAAACAAATAATGGCAATTCCAGTAATCATGTTTTTGCCGTGGAGCTGGATACAATCCAGAATAGTGAGTTTCGTGATATAAATTCCAACCATGTTGGTATTGATATAAATGGTATGATATCTAATTAAAATCAAAACCAGCAGGATATTATGCTAATGGCAATGGCGTGCTTCACAACTTGACTCTTTATAGTGGCAAGCCAATGCAAGTTTGGGTTGAATACGATGGTCTAGCCAAGAAAATCAGTGTCACACTAGCTCCATTTAAAGCGAATAAACCAAATACTTTTCTCTCCCTGTTATGCGATCTTTCACCTATACTTAAACAAACCATGTATGTCGGATTTTCATCATCTACTGGTTCAATACCAACATCCCATTATGTTTTGGGCTGGAGCTTCAAGGTGAATGGCATATCTCAAAGGCTCGATCCATCTCGCCTTCCCAAGGTACCTCGAATTGGACCTAAGGAGAAATCTAAATTTTTGACAATTGGCTTGCCTACTATTTCGTTGGTTTTGTTGTTGACAGCCATATCAGGCATGGCTTATTACATGAGAAGGAAGAAAAAGTATGCGGAAGAGCTAGAAGACTGGGAACTTGAATATGGACCTCACCGATTCAAGTTCAAAGATTTATACGTAGCCACCAAAGGGTTTAAAGAGAAGGAGCTCCTAGGGACTGGGGGATTTGGTAGGGTGTTCAGAGGTGTCTTGCCTACCTCTAAAGTTCAAGTTGCTGTCAAGAGAGTGTCGCATGAATCAAGACAAGGAATGAGAGAATTTGTGGCAGAAATTGCCAGCCTTGGCCGGCTACGCCACCGGAATTTAGTGCCACTTTTGGGTTACTGCCGGCGTAAAGGTGAGTTGTTATTGGTATATGAATACATGCCGAATGGAAGTCTAGACAAGTGTCTCTTCGACCAACCAAAATTCACTCTCAATTGGGACCAAAGATTTCGGGTCATCAAAGGTGTGGCATCTGGACTTCTATACCTACATGAAGAATGGGAGCAAGTAGTGGTTCACAGAGACGTAAAGGCTAGTAACGTCTTGCTTGATGGTGAATTAAATGGAAGATTAGGGGACTTTGGCCTTGCAAGACTGTATGATCATGGAACTGACCCTCAAACTACGCATGTGGTTGGTACTCTAGGGTACCTTGCCCCGGAGCATTCAAGAACTGGCAGGGCCACAACAAGCACTGATGTATATGCCTTTGGAGCCTTTCTACTTGAGGTTGCTTGTGGTAGAAGGCCTATAGAGCAACGAGCACCCACAGAAGACATAATTTTAGTGGAATGGGTTTTCTCCCACTGGACTAGAGGTGAAATTTTACAGGCCGTTGACTCAAAATTGGGTAATGAATATGTGAAAGAAGAGGTGGAACTGGTATTAAAACTTGGGTTAATATGCTCTCATTCTGATGCTGTTGCTAGGCCAAATATGCGGCAAATTCTGCTGTGCTTAGAGAGCGCTGTTGCATTGCCACAGTTGTCATCACTCCGTATTTCTGGAGCTGGCATAACATTTGCTCATGGTGAAGGCTTTGATGAATTTATTATGTCACACCCATCTTCAGTGAGTAAGGCATTTTCGTACGCTTCCTCCGTTGCTGGCTCCTTGCTATCTGGTGGTCGATGATTATCTAATGTAGTGTATTATCGTATCGATCTATTTAGACCAATAAATAATAAGATCACTCATAGAATTGTATTGTATTTTATGAAACCGCACATGAATTAAATTAATTTCCTTGCATGCAATTCATATTCATTCTTTCATCAAAATGTTATTACTTTTCAGAAAAAATAGTGACAAGCCTAGCCATGATAGGATGTTAAGAAGAGTATGCATCCAGGTCACTTCTAGCTTCCCCTAACTATGCATAGGTGAAAGAGGTGAATGTTAGAAAACTTAAAAGGATTATCGATCCAAAACAATCAATAATTAACTTTGTAATCATGTTGAAATTAATGAGAATATCAAAATGAAAACGGAAGCGTACCTTGAACCATAGATCCATAGATGTTTGATTCTTCGCCTGAATTGGTTATGATCTTTCAGTTGATTCGTGGTCTCCTCTTCAACCTTTTGATCTCCATTGATGGGGATGTAGAGAATCTAGAAGAACCACTAACAATTGGAGACAATGACCCCTTATTATAATTAGATAATGAATGGTCATTATCTTTCATTTGTTTCAAATCGGCCCCTTCAACAATTTAAAACAAATTTTTCGATCTCTACACTATATTTCCATGAAACCTAATACACATTAGTCAAAATACATATTTAGTGGATCACTTTAGTTGACTAATTTTTTTAAACAATAGCACTACAAATTTTATTATATTAATGTGTGGCCCCATATGTCGGAATTTTCCAACAATCTCCCACTAGACCATACTGATATAGGATCAAAGCAATTTTCGTCACATTTAATTGTGACTAAATCCATCAATGGTCATGTACACCTATACAACCAAATAACATAGATCAATCATGGGAGTGTAGTATGAAAATTACATGTTATGTGATCCAAATATGTCTATTTCCAACTGGTCCAACCTTATTCCTTAAGTGAGATCAATCATAAACTTTAATCAGAGTGTAACTGGACTGAATACTTTATTTCTGAAATAAACCGAATATTCATGGACATAATATGTGTATTAAACAGACAACGTCCAAATACAAACTCCCACTAAACTGGCATATCATCAAAAGATGCAACACCCGTGTGAGCATTATGCTCATGAAAGACCTTGGGTGGTAGCCATTTAGTAAATGGATCCATGATTATGGAGTTTGTCTTAATAAGCTTTATAGAAATCTAACCACTCTGAATTCTTTCCTTACAACTAGGAACTTAATATCTTTATATTTTGACGTCGTCATGTTCCTGTTGGAATACAAGACTGTTATTGTCACAAAATAATTTAAGTAGTCTTTCAATTCCATCCAAAATATGCAGCCTAGTGACAATATTTTGCAGTCATATTTCATGATCAGAATCAGAATATCAAATGATCTCCAATCGGTCTGATTTTCCTGAATGTGATCATGTAATCTTTAGTTCTCTATAGATACTGGATAACCTTATGGCTGCTTACCAAATTTCCATCCCAAATTTAGTTAAATATCTGACTAGTATTCCAATGAATGCTATATCCGGATGTGTATTTTAGATTTATCCTTAAAACTTTTATTGAAACTAAACTTGTCTCCCTTAGTAATAGGGGTATCACCTAAATTACATATCTGTAATTCAAGTCTTTTAAGAACCTTATCGATAGAACTCTTTTGTGATAATCCAAAAAATACACTAAGAATGATTCTTGTGTATCTATATCCTCAATATAAAAGAGGTGTCACCAAAATTTTTCATTTCAAAAAACTATGACTGAAGTCTCTTGATTTCACGCAATAAGATTATATCATTGCAGATAAGCAGTATGTCATCGACATACAATATCAAAATGTGCTTACTCCTACTGAACTTGTAATATATACAATCGTCAACTGAATTCATCTCAAAACCAAATGAGATGATTATTTGATGAAATTCGTGATACCATTAACGAGAAGCATGCTTAAGCCATAGATGGATTTCTTTAATCTGTAAACCATTCGATGTAACTTAATATCAAAATGTGTCACAAATGCCATAATTGTCTTAAAAGAACCTTTTATAGAAACCGAAGAAAAAGTCTCTTTCCTTTTGGGTAAAGTCATTTGCAACAAGACGAGCCTTATATCTTTCCACATTACCATTTGAATCCCTATTGTTTTAAATATCCATTTGCAACCAATGAGTTTCGCAACTTCTGGTAACAGGACAAGATCCCAAACTTTATTATCTTGCATAAACTTATACACCTCATTCATGGCATCAATCCACTATTTAGAATTACTCTTTTGCATGCCTTGATGAAAGTTTGATTGATCAGGTTTTCTTTCACCAATCCATGTCATCTTTATTTTCTTAGAGAAAGACTATAAAGTCATCCAAATTACCTTTCTCCCTTTATAGTGGATTTTTATTAATGACATTTGTTGTTGAGGTTGTTGAGTTTATTTTTCTGGAACAATCTCTTGATTGTGTATTGGGGTTTTTTTATAATATTGTCTTGATTCGAAATTACTTCTTGAACAAGATCTGGAGCAAGAACTTGTCCCTGAACCGATCATTATCAATTGCAACAGAATGAATATATGTATATTCTTCATTCAAGATAAAATCATTAACCTTATAACATTATCTTCCCCCTCAAACTCTACATCCTCAAGGGATCGAACATTTCCCATTTCGAAAATTGACCTTATAGTAGGATCTTTAAAAAATTTGTAACCCCTTAAAAAATTGCTTTACTTAGAACTTTGTTGAGAATTTAAGCTGCATTCTCTAGTGCTTCTACCTAGAAAGATCATGATGTACTGTGGAATGATTTCACATTCTTCTAGGAATTTAGCAAAAGGCACTGGACGTTGTTCTTCTAATCTGTCATATCTATCTTAGTATTTATCACTATGGTAAGATCTGACTTGTTAAATTCTTTTACTAAGGGGATATTCAACATCAGTCTTGTATGCCTTGAACATGTCTAGTGTTTGAGATTCCTCATAGATGAGATATATGTTGCCATAGTGAGAATAATCGTCTATGAACGTTATAAATGACTGTTACCATTCCAAGAAATCGAAGGGAATGGTCCACAGATATCCGTATGAATTAGTTCCAAGACGTCCGAAGTCCCTTTGGCACATAATATCCTTATGTTTGTTTATTTTCCCTCAATGTAATTAATATAAACACTTGAATCCAGAAAAATTAAGGGAATTAAGAATTCCTTCTAAAACAAGATTTTTCATTCTCTTTTGAGAGAAGTGACCTAATCGCTTGTGCCATAACAAAGTAGAAATTTGATTGGTTAATTTATGTTTAATACCATACTGATTCATATACAAGATTTCTTTATAAGAGGCAACCGTATTAAACAGATATATGTTATCTTAACCGATAAAGAACTGGTACCACAATATTTGAATTATGAAAAAGATCAAACTAACTATTTCAAATTGAACAAGAGTAACCAAATTTGTCTAATGTAGAAATAGAAACCAAATTTCGTCCAAAAGACTATACCTTAATGTCTTTTCAAACTCAAATAATAACCAATTTTTAATGATAACCTAAAGTCTTTATAGCCTAAACCATAACTGATTTGTCATCGCCCCACATAGATGAATCTTTCAGTATCAATTGGTTTTAACAACTCAGATAACCCCACATAAACATACTTATTTGAGTGATACCAAAATTTATTCATCAAGTGTCTAGGTATTGACATTAAATTTACCACAAAACAAATTAAGGTGAGAAATGTACTGTTCTTTACACGCCAAGCGCGGTATTTAGTAAAATATCTCTTTATATATCCCAATTTTTTTTACAAAAGGTACAGCTTAATTTATCATTTCTCAGGATTTTGCTGTTTATTTTAAACCGAACCGAATGCAACTTTTATTCTTTATTATTTGTCCTTAAAAGTACTTGCCAAGTGAGTAATATGACTTTAACATTTCTTCTTCTTACACACAATATGAAAATGAGCTCATTAAGAATTTACTTTCTCCTTTTACTGACCTTAATTAACCGAATTGTGCAGGAAGCGAGATCAATACCAAATGTAAGAGCAAGTCATCAGACAACTCGAGCTTTAGTTCCTTAAGTTTAGAAGTAATATGAGACATCTCCATGATGTACTCCCTTTATGTTCCTTTTGCCTTTATACTTTATAGAAATCAAGCTTTGCAAAAGCGTTATGTTCCTTTTGCCTTTATACTTTATAGAAATCAAGTTTTGCAAAAGCGTGCTTGTTTCAACCTTATCGTTTTTCGCAAAACATTTCTCAGTTTCAACAAGAAATCATTGGCATTAGTTACTTCTTGAGATACTGTGCCTCTAAAGACTTCCGGAATGCCGCGCTTAATAATCATTAGATTATTGCGATTTGAGTTATCCCACTTTTCAAAGTTCCTCCTTTTATCAGATGAACTTACTTCCGTAAGAGGAGCGGGTGGCTCAATCCGAAGCACAAGATCTA
This sequence comes from Fraxinus excelsior, assembly GCA_019097785.1. Classification (NCBI taxonomy): domain Eukaryota; kingdom Viridiplantae; phylum Streptophyta; class Magnoliopsida; order Lamiales; family Oleaceae; genus Fraxinus; species Fraxinus excelsior. Next base: position 7,722,868 of record CM032626.1, read on the forward strand.
GATCTTTGCGGCCAAGAACAATCAATATGCTCTTTTCCAATAATTGAAGTTTGCTCTATTGAGCACGAGAATAGAGTTGATGTTGACAGATATTGCAGAAGTGGATGGATTAACTGAATAGAGAACTTATTCTCAATTAACACGTTCACATTGGAATCCTTGTTAAACAGTTCAAATAATAGTAAATCCCATCTCAAGATACCTAGCGCATCATTAATATCAAGTCTTTGGACAGTAATATTAATTGCAAGTGATACTCTTGGTGTGTGATCTAACATTGACAATAATTCCTATCAAATAATAAACACATCTTTGGATTGATTTATTATTCACATGGAAACCTTATAATTGTCACACGCTTACCACCACAAGTGTGCATGCAATTCGGCCAAATAGTAACCTTCCTTTGGGACGGCTAATATTCGCATGAACAAATATACACACAAATTTTTTTCTAATATTCTAAGTTAATTAATTTTCACAAGAGAGGTTGTTTTGGCAACATGTTGTTTCAATTAAGTCACTTTTGAACATTATATTTAAATGAGTCATTTATACCAAAATTTGAAAAGTAGAATACTTAATTGTATTCATCTGGAAACTTTAAGGGCCTAAGGATTAATAATTCAATACTTCAGGGGTAAAAAATAATTAATTTAAGACTTTAGGGATCAATAATTAATTAATATAAAATTTTAGAGGTCAATAATTAATTATTGAAAACTTTAGGGATCCAAAATTGATTATTTAAAACCTTAGGGATCAATAATTAATTATTGAAAACTTTAGGGATCCGAAAATTAATTATTGAAAACTTTATGGGCCAAATAAAACAAAATCAGAAACTTTGAGGGCTTTAATTGCAAAATTCAGAACTTTAATAACCCAAAAATAATTAATTTTCAAACTTTAGGGACTGAATTATTAAACCCAGAACTTTAAAGGCCCGATTGGATGAAATTTTAACTTTAGGGGGGCTGAATTATTAAAACTCATAACATTAAGGCCCAAATTGAATTAACTTTAAACTTTAGGGGTTAATTCATAAAAATTTACCCTAAATATAATTGCAATCAAGGACATGAATTCATCCAATTTAGAAGCCATACCCCCGCTTCCAAAAAAAAATTCCATAACTGAAAACCTTAATGAAATGCCCCTTCGTCTACTCATTTTTATCCCTTGATCCAAATCTAGCAAAACGGTAAAGTTCTAATTCAGATTTTACAGAAAGATGAGGTTTATACAATTTATGAGAACTTTTAAAGTGGAAAACCATCACATCCACTTTTAAAACCCACAAAATAGCTTTCAAATCCAGGTCAAGCCATCAAATTGAAGACCACGTTTTACACAGTATCAGCATCAAGCAATTATCACGTGGCTTTCATGATTACAATTGGATTCAATGGCTTCTAAATCCATAGATTCATGTGGCAGCCACAATTATAAATAAATATTCAACAGATTTAATTATTAACAGATCTTGAAACCCTTAAATTCTGAAAGTCGTCTTGATCATTCCATATGCCAGATTCCAAAATTACTTTTAACATATCTTAGATATTTAAATTTCGAAAATAACATATCTAAAATAATATTTGATTTTTATACCAAAATTCAAACAATAACATGCTTGATTCATGTAATGTCATGCCAAAATCCATAAAATAGCAGGAAGATCAATTAACCCAAAAAATTCAGAATTTACATAAAACTTTATTTCTCAAAAATTCAACAATGGATTGGCTCTGATACCACTTGTTAGAAAACTTAAAAGGATTATCGATTCAAAACAATCAATAATCAACTTTGTAATCATCCATGTTGAAATTAATGAGAATATCAAAATGAAAACGGAAGCGTACATTGAACCATTCCATAGATGTCTGATTATTCGCCTGAAGTGATTATGATCTTCCAATTGACTCGTGGTTTCCTCTTTAACCTTTTGATCTCTATTGATGAGGATGTAGAGAATCTAAAAGAACCAATAACAATTGGGGACCATGACCCCTTATTATAATTAGATAATGAATGGTAATTATCTTTCATTTGTTTCAAATCGACTCCTTCAACAATTTAAAACAAATTTTTCGATCTCTACACTATATTCTCATGAAACCTAATACACATTAGTCAAAATACATATTTAGTGGATCACTTTAGTTGACTAATTTATTTAAATAATAGCACCACACATTTTATTATATTACATGTGTGGCCCCATATGTCAGAATTTTCCAACAGCGAAAGCATTATATTATTGTTATTCTGGAACGAAGTACGATTCAAACACTTGAATATTCCAAAAGAATATTGTAAAATTGTTTGAATCAATTAATACAAATCAATCTTCTTAAAGAATATTGTGTTGCTATGAAAGAAGAACAATTTTATATTTATTAATATTCTTCAATAATATTATGTGGTTATTTTTAAGAATCACAATTTAGATGTTTCAATGTAAATATTATATTGATCTTAGAGAGTTGCAATTTTAATTAAATTGCTTCTAAATAATATTGTTTTGAGACTCCAAAAGTCACTATTGTGTGATATGAAGGGATAAACTTACTATAGCTAATAATTTGTTCTTCACTAAATAAAAGGGAAACATGAAATTTTTTAATATCGTTTCTCAATGGTACACTATACTAAACTCTAGCGACCATTTTCTTGTTTGATATATTGAGTTGGACTATCACTGGATCAATAATATTGCAAAATTTAAAAAAATTCAAATGTATCATTCAATGAAGAATCATAAGATTCTTCAATCCAATGAATTCTTATATATTATTTGTTCTCTTTATCGAAAATTGATCATCACTAGCTAAAATATGAATTGAATTTCTTAGTTTTGGAAAAAAAAATTGGGGTGATGGATAGGGATTCTGTTAAGATTTGTGGTTTCATCTTAAAAAGTCAACATTTATAAGAGGAGTAGTTTAAGATCTTTATTAATTGGTCTGTGTCAACATCATTTATCGATGTGAGATATATATCCCTTAACAGGCCCTCACAAGATGGTGACTGATTTGAGCAGACCAATTTTGAAATCCACGTGCTTATTTTGAAGTCTTAAAGAGATCGAATCGCTCGTTAGAGCATAATGAGTTCTGATACCATGTTAAGATTTGAGATTCTATCTTAAAATGTCAACTTTTTAAAAGGAGCAGCTTAAAATCTTTATTAATTGGTCTGTGTCAACATCATTTATCGATGTGGGATATATATCCCTTAACAGCCTCATCATCCCACATGTTGATCATTTAGATATTATTTGTATTTAATAGATTTGATACACATATTAAATAATTGTATGGTGTTCGCAATTTGAAATTTGCGAAATTATTGCTCAAATCTTAAATTATAAGGTTTATTTTGCAGAAGAAGCCTGGTTATGTTTTACACGTTCAACAGTTGTACAGAGTTACAGAGTTCTTTCTACTGATAGTTTATTGACAGCTTAACACGAGTTTTGATGTGAAAAGCCAAACAAAAGTAGAATAGTATGCTGAACTCTAGGAAATATGGGAGGGAAAAGGAGTATAACCTACGTGAATATTTTACAGATCCAACTCTATTGTAGAGATGCTGAAATTTAGGACAAATGACTAGAAAATACGGTAGTTGTTATACCAATATATTACGTAGCACGTTTAGATGAAGATGATCCCACATTGATCGATTTGACTACGTATACTTCAAAATTTGACCCGCACATGAATTACGACTTAGACTTAGGGGACTAATATTATACCAATATATTACGTGACATCGACTATTTAATTATAGTGGACCATTTAATTAAGTCGGATATTTTTGGGCATAAACTTGGGTCCGGCCCATAGGCCCACAAGCCCATTTACATCTAGCTTTTCTATTTATATGTTAATCCATTTCATTTTAAAGAGATGATTCTCAAACCCTAGCATTTTCTCTCCACGCAGAGGAGACGTGATAGGGATTCTGTTGGACCATTTTTTAAGGTCAACGGATTGGTGCCGTATGTGAGAAATGGTACGTTAACCATGTTTTACCACGTACCAAAAAGTCATCCGGAAAAAAGCATAATTTTTCTGGACAGTTTCCCCTACCGAAAAACAGAGCTCAACCATTAAAAAAGGAAGAAGGCTACTGGAAGCTTATGAGTTTTCCTTGAAGAAAGGAGCTTTCCAGCAAGGGTTGAAGAAACCCGGGTTGAAAAATCAATCATGAAAAATGATTACTGCCGATTAATGGTTGAAGAAGCTCGTTATGAAAATTGTCAAGAAAACTAGGATTTATGGAAGAAAACGTTCACTGGTGGGTCGGTCCCAAAGATTCTTTGTTTGCTCCCCTGATTGCTGGTTATATTCATCCATTTTCTTTAAAGAAACCAACACCAAATAAAAGACAAATCCAACAGCAGGAAAAAGAGATAAATGAGAAAAGAGGTGGTGGTTTTTACTGTAGGAAATGTTTCTTTTGGTTGTGGGAGTACATAGAGGCGAGGAAGATCACCTCATTTTACTCTTCCTACCATAAATCTTCTTCATCTTTCCTCAAACACAAAAATCTTGTTATACTAGAAGAAGATCAAGCCTCCTTAACACGTCATACATCCAAACATGAACGATTATTACTCAAAAATTTTATATTATATAGCTATTTTCCACAAAAACCACCTCCAAACAAGATATTTCCACGAAACTGATGAATTCTTCCTGATTACATTTATGAGATCGGGGAAGAAAATGAAGAAATCAAAGGCAAATATTCTACTTTCCTTAACTCTAAAAGGAAAACCCACCAATATCTGGTTCTACTATCAATCCAAAAAAAAAAAAAAGGAAAAAGAGAAAGAGAAAGAGTAGCAAAGATTTTGGAAGAAGCCATAGTCTCCGTCAATGAAGGTCAAGGCAAACACATACAACCTAACCTCCGGCGAATGGCCAAGACCGTTGAGGTAGTCAGTGATGTATGGGTCTTGTTTTGGTCCATTAATTGGTTCAACATCTCTTGCAGAGCTATGAAAGCGACAATCTCTTGACAGGATTTTGTACATAGCATAATCTATAACCCTTTACAAAATGGCAATTTGGCCACCCCCTATTGGATGGATGGTTGGTATTCAATAGGGGTAGTCAAATGACCATTATGTAATCCTTTATGGATCATGTTATGTACAACAAGCATGATCCTTCTTGATAATGGCGTGTTCAAACCAAGGAATGAGATTATTTTCAACCTTTCTGGCAGGGACAATGCTATGCATACATAACATTATCCATAAATATATCCAAAATGATCACATGTTTGACTCCTATTGAAGGGTTGCCGGACCCACCTGACAATCCTCCAATACGGGTCAAACATATGATCATTATAGACACTAGTATGTATAGTGCTATGTACGCATAACATTATCCTTCTTGCAGAGCTATGATTGGCAAATGGAGTAGACTTTTAAGCATGATTTGTACTGTTGTCAATTTCATCAAGGTTGCGGCGGCGTAGGTTAGTTTGGACAATGTGGATTTGGGCTCATATATTTAGTTTCTCTTGGCCCATGTTCCTTCTAATTGCCTTATAAATCATTTGGGCCCATTGTGTTGGCACATGTTCATGTTCAGTGGGCTGCTTATAACACTTAATGATTATTGGACCACTAGAATTTATTCCCGTTTCTTCTACATTTGATGCATGATTTGGCCTATGAATTCATTTTCCTTGGATCTCATTTACACATTCATCCAATAAAATATTATACACACAAATCAATAGTCACTTTAAATTTCAACCACACATTTTCCAAAAAAAATATTATTCATTATACTATTTTTCTCTCAATAATGGAAGACAAACACACCCTTATTCTCATTTTTACATTTACAAATTATTATTGGGTCTCACGATTTCCGAACTTGTGTGCTTAAATCTATTGACAATTGTTTTCCTTGTGCATTGGGGACACTAATACATTCCTATTAGAAGAATTGCGACATGTTGTTTCTATTTGTTGCTTTGGGCGTGTGTCCCCTTTTCAAAATATATTGCTCCATGGTGGGGGTATTATTCTAAGGCACTCCATTTATTGTTGTTTCATTGAAGTGAGTAGCATGATATGGAAATTTGGGATTTTGTTAATAGCAAAGGCTCACTTGAAAATTCCGACTCACGTTAATTTAGAGGCCATGCATGCCTTCATCTTAGAACCATCAGATTCCACTTAAAATTATGTTGGCTCTACTTTGGCTCTACTTTGGCTCTACATGGATTTTCTTTTACCACTTGTTGATGGGGTTTCAATATTATGAGGAGCTAATGCCAAGTTGTGCACGGGCTACAAATATCACTCATGTCCAAGAAATAAAGTTGGTAAGAGTGCAAGCAAATTGTTCGATGAAATGCTTTGCTCAAAATTAAAGATTGTTAGATGTTGAATCATGTAACGGGTGGTCATATTATTGCTACCGTATAATAATATACTTTATGTGATCTAATCAGTGGCGAACCCAGGATCTAAGCTCAGTCCGGGCGGACGTTGACTAGTCAACGTCGACCATCCGCAATCGTAAGAGCGAGATTGTTTATTAATATTTAATTATATAATATTAAAAAATATTCAATATATATGTAAACGCATTAAAACGTAAAAATTAGTGTCGGGACTTCTTTGTGTTATTTATAACTCTTGTGCTCGACTAGAATCAGTGGCGGGACTAGATGCACAACTAGACAAAGAAGAATTAGGTATGGATTTTCATTTCGGTTAAAAAAAATCGATCCATAATCTGTAAAATGTCCCAATTTATTTTTCAATTAAAATTGATTAATAAACAGTCTACACATGATTTAATTGGAGTTGATTCAGATTTCAGAACAATAGGCTAATAGAATTACATGTAATTGATAAAAGTACTAAAAAAAACAATTAAAGTGAAATAAAGTAAGTGCATATTCCTGTTCCCAAATCTTGATAATTATATTTTACCAATTATCCGCATATTACAAATTACATTGACTTTAACAGTTTAACTACTTCATATCACATATTCACAAATCACAATTCACAAATCAAAAAAAATTCAAGAATCACAAGATTGACATTTCAAAAATCACAATAAATTCAAGAATCACAAAATTCACATTTCAAAAATCACAACACAATTTAACAACTACATAAGGAATAAAGGAAAGGAACACAAAAAAACAAAAAAAACAAAACAATAGACAGAAAATGAAAAGAGAAACTCAAAGCCAAGCCAGCTCCAGGGAGACCGAGTCCGAGAGCGCCGTCCCTCACCTCACCAGTACATTCACGTCTCACCAATCACCACGCGAGTCGCCGGAGACATTAGCAACACAACCACATAGCACCCAGGCCCCAGCGTCGCAGATCGCCTCGCCCTCAACAGTCACCGACTCGCCAGTCAGCTCATCTCCTCTCTACGGTTCTAACTTCTATGTTGCCTGTTGGGTTTCAAATTTTCAATTTGATTTTGTTTGTAAATTGACCCAATTAATTGGGCCTTATTTTTTGAAAACAAGGCCCAAAGCACCTTCCCCAAAGAAAAACAATAACATAAAAAAAAATTCTCACCGACGCTGCCTTCTTCTGTTGAGCTTCCCAGAGGTTCTTCATACTTCCGACGGACCCAGCACGGGCGGCCGCGGGGGCTGGCCAGGTGCTGGGTCCGTCCCTGGATCTAATTACTCACAAGAATTTAGATATGTATGCTATCAAAATATGTTTTTCATGCTATTAATTTCTAGGACATGAGGCCCGAAGAAATTTATAAGTACCACATTTTTACATGATTTGCTTGGAGATTAAATAACAAATATTAATATGACACTGAGAATTAATTAAGTTTTATGGTTGTTGAGCTTTAATTGAACCGAATAGCATATGTTTTAATATGACATGCTTGGGAGTCCATTGATATGAAAATCATCGTATATTATTTTATTGGAATTCATTGCTACCTTGAAACTATTATCAACATTTGGAGCATGGTTTGAGCATGACATAGTGAGATGGAAAATATGGATTCTGTTGTTTGAGGCAAGCTCTAAGACCTCTCATTCTTGAAGGCGAGCCCCCGCTCATCGAGGCTAGCTTGTGATTTCTTTATTATTGAAGGCGATCCCTAACTCGTGGATTTTTTGTTAGCAGAGGCAATATCTTGAAATCCTCGTTCCTTGAATAAAGGAAGAGGCTAATGGTCAGTGTTTGCCCTTGCAAAAGGAGACATTTCCTGACCTCATTCGCGGGATGTTTATTCCCCGCCTCGTCAGATCTCATTATCGTCGAGCCTAGCTGTAAGACCTCTTCTATTCGAGGCCCGCTTATAAGACTCCGGTAGTTCGAGATCTATACGCGGGATGTTTATTCCCCGCTTCGTCATATGTTTATTTATGGCTTCGCGAGATGCTTATTCTTCGCCTTTCACTATCGTTGAGTTTAGATGAAATACCTCGTCTATCTGAGACCCTCTTATAAGACTCTGATAGTTCGAAAGCCATTTGCGAGATGTTTATTTCCCGCCACGCCAGATGTTTATCCATGGTTGAGATCTCGTTCCTTGTAAAAAGAAGAGACAATTATCCTAAATTCCCGTTCCTTGAAAAAGGAAGAGGCGATTATCCTAAGTCCTCATTCCTTGAAAAAAGAGAAGAGGCGATGATATAAGACATTGTTCCTTAAAAAATGAAAAGGCGATTATCCTAAGTCATCGTTCCTTGAAAAAGGAAGAGGCGATAATATAAGACATCATTCTTTGATAAGGAAGAGGCAATTATCCTAAGTTCTCGTTCCTTGAAAAAGGAATAGACGATAATCTAAGGTCTCATTCCTCGAAAATGAAGAGGTAATTATCCTAAGTCCTCGTTCCTTGAAAAAGAAATAGACAATAATATAAGATCTCGTTCCTTGAAAAAGGAAGATGCAATTATCCTAAGTCCTCGTTCCTTGAAAAATGAAGATACGATAATATAAAACCTTGTTCCTTGAAAAATGAAGAGACAATTATCTTAAGTTCTCGTTCTTTGAAAAAGAAAGATGCGATAATATAAGGCCTCGTTCCTTGAATAAAGGAAGAGATGATATCTTGAAGTCCTTATTCCTTGAAAAAGGAAAAGGTAAATCTCCAGATGGTTATTCCTGACTTCGTGAGATGCTTATTCCTCGCATCTCATTATTGTTGAGCCTAGTTGTAAGATATCATCTATTCGATGCCTGCTTATAAGATTTCAGTAGTTCGAGATCTATACGTGGGATGTTTATTTCCCACCTCGCCAGATGTTTATCCCTGGCTTCGCGAGATGCGTATTCCTCGCTATCACTATTGTTGAGCATAGCTGTAAGACCTCGTCTATTCGAGGCCCGCTTATAAGACTCATGTAGTTCGAGATCTATACGCGGGATGTTTATTCCCCATCTTACCAGATGTTTATCCGGACTTCGCGAGATGCTTATTCCTTGCCTTTCACCATCGTCGAGCCTAGGTGTAAAACCTCGTCTATCCGAAGCCCACTTATAAGACACCGATAGTTCGAGAGCTATTTGCCAGATGTTTATTCTCCGTAACGCCGGATACTTAACTATGACGAGCTCATAAGTTATTGTTTAAAGTATGACAAGCTCATACATATTCATCAACGGTTAAGATATGGCAAGCCCATATATCCATCAACGGTTAATATATGGCAAGCCAATATCTCCATCAATGGTTAAAGTATGACAAACTCAAACATCTCCATCAACGGTTAATATATGGCAAATCCGTATTTCCATCAACGATTAATATATGGCAAGGCCATATCTCCATCAATGGTTAAAGTACGACAAGCTCATACATCTCTATCAACAGTTAAAGTATGACAAGCTCTTACGTTATATTCAGATTTTATATGGCGAACCAATATGTTACATTCAGATCTATTATGGCGAGCCCATAAGTGAGCATCGTCTCTGCTATTTATACATTCAGAGCATCTACACATTCAGGGCCTCGCCTCGCCTTATCTAGCCTCATCATAGGCTTCGATTACTTCAATATGGCTCGCCCTTTTTTCAACAAGGGCCTCGCCTCGCCTTATACCTTATCACAGGCTTCAGCTACTTCAATATGGCTCACCCTCTTTTCAGCAAGGGCCTCGCCTTACCTCTCCTTATTTAGCAATATGGCTCGCCCTCTTCAGCAATTACATTATCTCTATATCAACTTATCACAATTGCTTATACGTTCAGAGCATCCCATCTGTCGCTTATTTCAGAGCATCGCCTTTGTTGCCTGTGATCAGAGTTTTGCCTCACATCAGCTTCATCATAGCTGCTTATATATTCAGTTATTTATATCTCAAGTCTGACTCGTATATAAATATTCGTCTCAGATTTGGGAGACTATTGTGATGCTGATAACTTAATATCATTACATTATTATTGCTAGCATATGCATTATATTACTGCTACCAAGAGCGTGCTTCACATTACTACTCGCAAGTCATGGCACCATTTTCGCTACAGCAAGTATGTATACCACGTTGTCTACATTATCAGCATGTTATTTGCTTCGTATTAGCAGCACTATTATATTTAATTGTTCGAGCATATAACCTACTTCAATACATGGTAGACTCTTGGCATATTATATATCTTGGAGACATTTGATATGTTATTATTCACATTATTGTCATGAGTAATTTGAGGGCAAATGGACCCCAAATTATTTGGTATATGTGCAGTAGATATATTGTATTGTATTATAGGATTGGTTTAGTCCATATTACAGAGGAGATGCAGTCGAAATTTCGACAAATTATATGCAGTATCTACCTTTCGAGGCAATTCATAAGTCCTCGTTTATTCAGGTTCGCACATATATTTTTTGAGGCAATTTGTAAGCCCTCGCCTATTTGGGATTGATGCATATTTTTTGAGCCGATCTCTAAACCATCGTCTCTTGATAGCTTATACTCCAAAGTTTGACCCGCATATGAATGTACGACTCATACTTGGGGGGACTGATGTTATACCAATATATTATGTAGCGTTCAGATGGAGATGATCCTACATTGACCGACTTGACTACGTATACTTCAAAGCCCGACCCGCACATGAATTACGACTCAGAATTGGGAGACTGATGATACACCAATATATTATGTGCCATCGACTATTTAATTATAGTGGACATATTTAATCAAGTCGGATATTTCTAGGCCTAAACTTGGGTCCGGCCATTAGGCCCACAAGCCCATTTGCATTTAAATTTTCTATTTATATGCTAATCCATTTCATTTTAAAGAGAGGATTCTCAAACCCTATCATTTTCTCTCTCCATGCGGAGAGGACGTGGTAGGGTTTCTGTTGGACCATTTTTTAAGGTCAACAATAGTAGTTCACCAAAAAGAAGAAAACAGAAACTTGCACATATTCCTGTTGGAAGCTTTGCGGCTACAACTTTGAGCACCTCGTGTCATGGAGTTCCCTCGACTGGGATTGTGTGTATGAACAGGTGAAAAGCTTTTACTCTGGTCATCAATTTTACATGTTTGACTAAGATTAAAAGTAGCTTTTGGGGGGCTTATTTGGTTACTGCTCTTGATATTGCCTGGTGGAACCTCAATGGAAAGATTCCAGTTATATTTAAACCAGTTTCAAGAAAACAAGGAAACATCACTCAATGCCCATTTGATCAATTTTTGGAAATTCTACTTATAAACACCATTTTAAGTACTTTATCGGGATTCATATATTCAATCTCGAGTTTACTAGAAATATAAAGTACTCAAAAGTGTTCAAGGAAAAGAAGTCAAAAGATTATTTGACTTAAAGATAAATTTCATTGTTTAGTAAATGCTGGTTCGAACTTCGAATCCTGGGAAGTGATAAAGATTATCAAGAATTTATCATTTCATTCAGTAATTGAAACAAGACTTGATTTTTTACAATGGATTCGACCCCTTTGACCCTTGCCTTTTCTAGGTCCCGTCCAATTTTCAAATAATTGTGACTAAGTTAATGGATATACTTTTAGGTTAGGTTATTTAAAATAGTTGTGACTATGTTAATGGGAAATACTTGGAATTGGCCTAAAAAACAAGGTCATTTATTCATTTTGGCATTTGACTATTTTAAAGCCTTAAAATGCCTAAAATACTCTCAATATAAATGGTTTCAAAACAAGTCATTCAACTATAAAATAAATTCTGTTTTAGTCCTTAAAAATTTTTTAATTTAGGATTCGACGCCTCTTTTGGAATTAAAATTTAAAACTTTCACTATCAACTCTTTCCACCTTAATTAAGTCCAAAATATTCGATATTGATTTTGTATTTTTGTTAATAATTGTATTTTTGTATAAACCCCCTCAAAAATGGTATCAGAGCCATAGAGATCATGGAAATTGAAAATACTGAGGATATAGAAACTGAAGTTTACGAAGGAATTGAAGGATATGCCTTAAAAGGAAAATTTGATTGGGAAAAATTTAGAAAAATAAATAAAGCAGAATTAAATCTTAAGCCTCCAGGAGAAAATAGATTATTCAGTATGATAGGTTCAGCCTTTAAAAGAAAAAAGTTAGTTATCAATGAATATCATGAAATTAAAAAAGCAATAGATGTAAAACATACACATGGAAAAATAAAACTAAATCTAATAACAAAAAGAAATATTAATGAATTCCTAGGAAAATTAAAACCAGAAAAAAGAAATAAAATATCTTATGTCTATCTTGTTGGAGTACAAATAATAATAAAATCATGTTTTAAAGAAGGAATTAATAGTCCTATAATACTTAATTTACAAGATGAAAGATGTATAACCGCAGAAAATGAAAATTTGGGAATAAATAAAGGAAACTTAGCATATAAAAAATTAAAATTTACTTGTTATCCAAGATATAGTATACATATAAATGATAAAAATTTAGATGATTTTCTTAGCCTACATTTTAAGATGCCTAATAAAATACTAAAAGATGATAATAAAGTTTTTACTATATTATATCAAGGAATATATTGTTATACAAACAGTAATTATGGAAATATATATATGAAAAAACATTTTATAGAAATTGATGAAGAATTTAGAGATATAGGAGAAGTAATTCTACCTAGAGAACAAAATATAGAAGAAATAGAAAATCTTGAGATAGGACATGATGATGCCATAAGTATTGATCAACCTTTAATACCAAAACAAATAACATATAAAGAAAATAAGATAATTATTGGAAGTAGTAGTACTTCAAGACATAGTATTTCAAAAATAAAACAAAATAAAAATAGTAATGTCTATGGAATAAAAGGAAAATTCTTTAATGAAAATAAATGAATAAATGAAAGTAGAATACTTATTGATACGGGAGCAAGTCAAAATCATATTTGATCTCTAATAGATGAATGAATTAAAAAGAAAAAAGTAGAACCCTATAGTTATAGAGATTTTGAAGGAAAAATAAACTCTTGTGATATAATAGGACAAGTTCAAATTAAACTTGGAAGTTTATTATTAAACATAGAATGTTATATAGATAATAATATGAATTTTGATGAACATCCAATTTTATTAGGAAATTCTTTCTTAGATAGTTTAGATAATTATAAAATAGACAAAGAAGGAATTCTTATTATACATCAAGGAATAACTACTTATTGTCATAAAGAAAAATGAGTAGAGAAATAAAATTTCCAATAAGTATATATATATACAAATAACTGTATTCGAAACAAAAATAACTACTTGTGTTTTAATAGATACAGGAGCTGAAATAACTGTATTTAACGAATTCTTATTACCAAAATGGATAGAAAACAAACAACAATTAACTCTACAAGGAATAACTGGAGCAAAGGAATCATTAAAATACAAAAATGAAAATATAGAGATTATCATAGGATCTAAAATAGTAACTGTAAAAAATGTTTACCAATATAATATAAATGATTGTGATATTATTCTAGGAAATGACTTTTACAACAATTTAGTCAATGTAGTCAAAATATTTATACAATTCAATTAAGAACCCCATGTGGACATTTACTAAAAATTGCTAGAGAATTTAAACCATTCAGAGTTCAGCCAGCTCAACGTGATGAAAAGATAGAATTTATACCAAAATTACTCAAATACTCAATCAGAACAATTACTCTTGACCAAATAAAAGATCTTTTAGCCAAAAATTATAATGATAATCCACTTGAAAAATGGGAAAAATCAAAAATTACAGCTAAAATAGAATTACTTGAACCTACAATCATTATTAGAGTTAAACCTATACTTTATAATCAAGAAGATAAAGAAGAATTTCAAGTACAAATTCAGGAACTTCTTGATCAAAAACTTATAAGAAGAAGTAATAGCCCTCATAGTAGCCTAGTTTTTATGGTTAGAAATCATGCGGAAATAAAAAGAGGAAAACCTAGAATGGTAGTAAATTATAAAGAACTTAATAAAAATACTAAATTTGATGGATATTATTTACCAAATAAAGAAGTTTTAATAAATATAGCTAAGAACAAAAAATATTATTCAAAATTTGATTGTAAATCCGGATTTTGGCAAATCAAGCTAGAAGAAAGTAGTATACCATTAACAATATTTAGTACCCCTCAAGGACATTATGAATGGATAGTTATGTCATTTGGATTAAAAAATGCACCACAGATTTATCAAAGAAGAATGGATGAAGTTTTTAAAACTTATAATTTTCTTATTGCTTATGTTGATGACATACTTGTTTGTTCAGAAACATATGAAGATCATCTTAAATATCTTAGAAGCTTTGTTATACTTTGTTCAAAAGAAGGTATAATACTTAGTCAGAAAAAGGGAGAAATAGCAAAAAATGAAATTGAATTATTAGGAATGATAATAAATAGTGATGGAATAAAATTACAACCTCATATTTCAGAAAAAATAATGTTGTTTCCTGATAAATTAGAAAATAAGCAGCAAATTCAGAAATTTTTAGGATGTCTTAATTATGCTGAAAGATTTATAGAAAAGCTTGCAAAAAAAAGAAATAAATTGCAAAGACTATTAAGAAAATCAAATACGTTAGGATAGAATGAAGAACATACTCTTTGTGTTAAAAATTTAAAAGAAAATTGTAAAAATTTACATAAACTTAGACTTCCGATGAAAATGATAAGTTAATTGTACAGACAGATGCATCAGATTTATATTGGAGTGCTTTATTAAAAACCGATTTAAATGAAATTTGTAGATATACTAGTGGAACATTCAATAATGCTGAAGTAAATTATTCAACCAATGAAAAAGAATTATTAGCAGTTATTAAGGGAATAAATAAATTTAAAATGTTTTTGTTACCTAAAGAATTTATTGTTCAAACTGATAATACTCAACTTAATGGACTAGTAAATAATAAATTACCAAATTCATCTCAACATAGAAGATTGCATAGATGGCAAGTGTTATTATCTTTTTATAATTTTAAATTTGAATATATTAAAGGAAAATATAACTTATTTGCTGATTTCTTGAGCAGGAATCATGAATATGGAAAAGATTGAAGCATTTACCAAGGAATTACAAAATCTTCTAACAGATTTTAATGCAGATTATCTTGTTGTCCAAGAGGATCATCTTGATATTCGACAAACTTTGTGTGATTTATCAAACAAGGTTGTTGAGAGTGAAAAAAAGATTGAGAAGTCAAACAATAATAAAGAAAAAATAGTTGAGAAATTGACAGAAAGTTTAGACTTTTTTGTAACTTACAGCCAGGAATACCTTCCTTTACAAAAAGGTGAATACAGTCGAAAGGCTAGTCACATCCCATTTCGAGAGATTAATACATCCACCTCAAGTGGAGAATCAAAATTTAAGAGAAATGACTCTCTTACCTCGCAAGAAGAAAAAGTCATAAAAAATGGTCCACAACAATCACCCATCAGTATTGACAAATTGTTGGAAAAATTTACAAGTGGAAAAAGAGCCACTCACCTTTTAGGTGAAACATCCTTATCAAAAGGCCCACTGGAACAGCCTACTGTTATCAGTGAACTCCAAGAAAATAAAAAATCATCCACAGGTGACCTTAAATCACCAAATGGAATAATTACAATTCATCATGTTAGAACCATTTTACATCCTATGGAGAAGGAATATTACGAATTCTCAGAATGGATATATAATTTTAGAGAAGGAAGTTCTCTTTACTTAACAGCCCTTCCAACGGCGATTTATTCAAGAATTAGTGCAGTTCAAGGTGCTGATCCTATTATTGTTCGAAAATTAGCAACATTTGGATTCTTAGATCGACTCTTCCCAGGAGCAGATCTAAAAGAAATTGAACAATTTGACAGAGAATTTGTTAACTGTGTCAAAAATACAGTGATAAACAACCAGTTGAATTGAGATTCTATACTATTAGTCCTGAGTATAAAGAACCAGAATGGTATGGAGAACATCATCTTGTCACTATTCGAAAAAATAATGGGAATCCACTCAAGGAGATTCAGATTTTTAAAGAGATGCCTACTATTAATAGAAAATGGATGATTTACAGGCGAGCCCTTGGAATTAAATCAGTTTGCTCAACCATGCAATTTTTCTATGGAGGAAAATACATGGTATATGGAATGAGTAATAATTGGATCCTTATCTGTAGATGAGACAAAAAATCAAGAATTTTAGAGGATAAGATTTGTGAAATCTTGAACGACCAATTCCTTGGGAGTGAGGAATGCATAAAAAAAGCTTGCAGATTGATGGGACACGTCCACAAATAAAGGACGATAAGAAAGCTACATCACCGACAGCACCATGTGATTATTAAAGAAAAAGGAGACATCTGTTAAAAGCTGGAATAAAGTTACCGACACTAGCAGACAAGTGCTTTGATTATTGCAACCACTTTGAAGAAATTATTGTACTTTTACTTTTATGTTGTAAAATTTTGATTGGCTAGAAGCTTCTCGGTGAAGTGCAAGCCTATCTATAAATAAAGATTCTTCTTACTTGAAGAGGCATGACCAAATGATCTTTGTAACCACTTTCTTGAAAGAGTAGAAACCACTATTCGGAGTATCAATCTCTGTAAAAATCTTTGTATATTAGCTTTCTAGCTATCATCAGATCAATAAAGTCTTTAACTTTGAAATAAATCTTTTATTACGCTTTGAGTGTTGTTCTACACAGTGAGTCTGTTTGAGAGTTTTGAGTGCCTATGTGTCCGTTTTGCTGTGATGCTGTTGGACTTTGGCCAACTCTTGTGCCGAAGGTGACCAGGAACATATAACATTCTTGCTATTTGGCGAAGCGTGGTAATACCCTTATTTTAAGCTATAAAGATATTTATTGTCTGAAAATTTGTTTGAAAATTATTATATAAGAATTTTTACAAGATTGTATACTTTGAAGAACTTTTCATAATGGAAACTTATGAATTGTATTATAGAATTGTATCTTTTAAATATACTAATAGTATTGATTATAGTCACATAATAGAAATCCTAGAAACCTATTATAGTTATACTAGAGGAATAAATTTTATAAAAAGAGACTCTAGATATTATCAAAAATGTCTTACAATTACTTATTTTGGATTAAAAGAAATATTACCTAAAGAAATAATAAAAATGATTATATTTTTCTGGTTAGATAGTGAAAATAGTGAAAGAACATTTGAACATATAGAGCAATATGATAATTATAATAATATTGTTGAATTATATGATTTTGATATTGGTTTTGATGATAAAGAATAGAAGAATTAAAAATATTCAGAATCACATAAAAAACTTATAAATGAGAAAACCCATCTCTAACAGATTACCACGAGAATATAAGAAATTAAAATTTAATCTAACATTAAAATTTTATATATCTATAATCAAAAATAAACTAGATCTTGATAAATTAAAATAATATTTAGAATACACCACTATTAAATAAGAATAAAATATGCTGGAATAACTAAAAAAATTTGTGATAATAAAATAAAAATTTTAGAAGAACAAATAATAACTAGAAATAATAGAAGAGAAATTGAAAGAGAAATTTTTAATTGGAATAAAATCAAAAGAGAATTAATAGGTAATGAAATTACAAGAGAATTAAGAAGAGAAGAACAATTAAGGAGAGAAATAGAACATATGATAAATAATATAGTAATAAATCCTTTAAACCTACCTGATTAATATGAGTTTACCAACAAAAATAAGATTTGATAAATAAGAAATTGAAAATATAAGACTACCAATAGGAAGTTATCAAAATAGAGGATGGAATACTACTATGTTTCAACATTTAAGTTCATGGAGAAATACAGATGGATTTTTAAATATGACTACCAATTGGACTAATGCATTTTTATGGCAACAATTAGGACAAATAAAAACTAAAGATATAGAAGCTATAGATGAAATTAATAGCATAGATCCAAAAGATGAAATACCTAAAGAAAGATTAGAAGTTTTAAGTAAAAATATGTCTAAACAATTTAATAAAATCAAAGAACAAATTAATAATCTAGAAGTGCTTGATGAAACTAAACTTGAAGAAATACAAAACCAAATATCAAAAATTGCACAGAAAAATAGCATTAATAAAATTGCAACTTTAGAAGAAAAACTAGATATTATTAATTATAAAATAGATATTTTATTAGACAAATTAGGATTTGAAAATATTAAATCACCTTGTAAAAAATCTAGAGGATGATTATGAATGATAAAATTAATTTAATTGAAAAAGGTATAAAAATAATTGAAGAAAAAATTACTAGAGTTGAAATAAGCTATGAAGAGGTAAAAGAAAAATTACAAAATAATTTTTTAAGAATAGAAAATATTTTAAATAGAATAATAGAAAATCTAAATAAAGAAAAACCTTTTAAACCAGATTATACTGAAGAACTTAAAGAAGTAAGAAAGAAAATAGAAAAGTATGAAGAACTAATAGAACTTGATGAAGGATTAAAAGATGATATAGAAATATTATTAATCGATTTTAGAAAACAAGAAGAAAATCTTACCAAAAAAGAAGAAAAAAGAGAAGAATAATTAATGAAGAAATGGAAAATCTAATATTCGACTTAGAAGATTTAGAAATTTGTGAAGAAATAACTAAAAATCATATGGTTGGAAGAACATGATGACCACGAGGAATTAAAGAAGATGATTTTGGAGAAGTTGGACAATCTAGTACAGCTAGATATGAAGTTGAAATAGATCCTAAAAGATATGTTAATACTAAACTTGATTTTAAAATTAGAAAATATAAAATGTATAGAGATCAATTTAAACCAGTATTAAGAGAATCAGGACAAATGAAAATTATATGATCATATTTATATCTAGATTGCGAATTAGATATTAGAAAAGCTATTAACGAATGGAGCACTAATATGATAGCACACTTTAATTATAATCGAAGTAATACTGATAATAAAAATAGAACTGAATATTTATTAGCAACTTTCAAAGGAAATGTAGCTAATTGGTATGGAAGATTAGAAGAAACAACAAAAGGAATTTGGAAAGATAGTATTGAAGCAGGAATTGGAATTACCATAAATGAAGGAATAAATAGAGTTGCTACAAGAATTTATAGAGAATTTGTAGGAGAATATTGGGTAAATGAAAGTACTAGAGCTAAAGCAGAAGAAATAGAAGATGCTAAGAATAGAATAGAACATTTACAAATTTGTAATATGTGTTATTTTAATGAATATTGCTGTGAATATAATAAATATTATTATATAATGTATGGAAATGGAGTAGATAAAGATTATTATAAGGAAGTTTTTATTAGAAAATTACCACCACCATGGAATAATTATTTTCAAAATAAGATTAGAGAAAAATAAATTGGAAGAAATGCAGAAGCATATAATTTAGGACTTATAATAAGAACTATAAAAGATGAAATAAGTTTAATATGTAGCAATCAAATGGTTTATAGACAATCATGATTTGTACAAGATAGAATTTGTTGTCAAGACACTGAAATACCAGGAAATTGGGGATGTTATGATTATAAAAAAATTAAAATAAAACATAAAAAATAAAACATAAAAAATATAAAAAATATAAAAAGTTTAAAAGAAAATATTTTAAACCAAAAAGAAAATATTTCAAAAGAAAATATAAATCTTATAATAAAAAATCATTAGATAAAAAACGATGTAAATGTTGGAATTGTAATGAAGAATGACATATAAGCACTGAATGTCCAAAAAAAAAAGTTAGAGTACTAATTACCGATTTTGAACAAATTAGAGATGAATGTGAAGAAGTCAACTTTGAAGAAATAGAAACTGATGAAGAAATTTTTGAAGAAAAATCAGATTCGGATGAAATATATAGTGAAGAAGAATAGAAATAGAAAAAATAAAACTATTCTAAGTATAGGGACTAATTTTGCAATATAATACCTATTTCATTAAGGGTAAAATTGACTTTTTAACGAAAACCAAAAATTTTAAAAGTTGACAGGCCATTTTTAATAATCCCCCCTATGTTAATGGACAGGGTGATGCTAGGTGTACAAAATGTTTTATATAATGTTTTACCTAATCTACAAGTGACGGCCCCTTATTGAGCAGGCGCCCCCCTAATCTACAAATGGCGATTAAGTAAAATATTATGTAAAACATTTTGTACAAATAGATTTTTCCTAATGGATATGCATTTATGTTAGTTTATTGTGACCCAAAATTGTAAATATAATTAGGCAATGACAGAAAAAAATCTCACCCGTACCCATTTTTCAAAGATGTTGATTATTATGACTTTAGGTTGGTTTACTGTGATTGGAAAGCTTTCGAGTGTGACAAACGTGATTTCTATCATGATAATGGTTGCAATTGTGACCTGTATTTTGAAAATATGACTTACGAAATTCAGATGATTGAGTAGTTAGATAGTTTAGCCTTGGAGTAATGCCATTTGTACAGGACATTACTTTCCCAAGCCCCACAAGCAAATATTAAAAAAAAAAAAAGAAGAAGAAGGATGGAGCCCACCCTTTGTGAGGGGCTGTATGACCCTGTGAAGTAATGCCCTGTACACAGGGCAACAGGGCATTACTCTTAGCCTTGTATCTTCTTGGATGAGATATTGTTGATGTGTGGATGGGATTTTTTGATTTGGAGGTTTGATTTGGGCAATTCTGAATGGCTTGAAGGTAGGGTTCATTTGAGATAATAAAGGTATATGAGATCTATAAGATAGTAATTATAAAATATAAAAATTAAAAAAATTGGATCCTATAAGATAGCAATTAAAATAAAACAATTAGTTAATTTGGATTTTTAAATTTATTTTGTTTTGATAATGCCTGATTTTTCAATATAGAAATTTAAATGTTAGAGCTATGCATAATTTTCTCACCCAAAATTTCCCTTGACTAAATAGCCTACGATAGACTTTCGTCCATCTAAAAGGGTCCACTTTCTTGACCCATAAGGTAACACTAAATTCTCCAGACTTGGACTTTGTCCTTGGCGTTGATTAGAAATGAAGCAATTGAAGCGTTACGCTGTTAATATATACTTCTGGCCTAGTCTTGTGTCAAGCCAAAGCCATGTCTTTCAAGATTGCTTTACTTGTGCTGTATTTTCTAGTTGGCCAAGCAACAATGGAAGATGTCGGGTTCAAATTCAATGGATTCCAGTTGGCAAACCTGAGTCTCAACGGCATAGCCGGGATCACCTCTAGTGGCCTCTTAAAGCTAACAAATGCCACAAAACAAGAAGTCGGTCAAGCCTTCTATCCTAGTCCCATCAACTTCAAGAACTCAAATGGCTCGGCCTTTTCTTTTTCCACTTCCTTCGTTTTTGCCATACAGTCTGAATATCCGGGATTAAGTGGACATGGGATAGCTTTCGTGCTTGCACCGACAAGAGGCCTTCCAGGAGCTTTTGCATCCCGGTACCTTGGCCTCTTCAATAAAACAAATGATGGCAATTTCAGGAACCATGTTTTTGCGGTGGAGCTGGATACAGTCCAGGATAATGAGTTTCATGATATCAATTCCAATCATGTTGGTATTGATATAAATGGTATGATATCTAATAAATCAAAACCAGCAGGATATTATGCTAATGGCAATGGCGTGCTTCACAACTTGACTCTTTATAGTGGCAAGCCAATGCAGGTTTGGGTTGAATACCATGGTCTAGCCAAGAAAATCAGTGTCACACTAGCTCCACTTAAAGTGAATAAACCAAATACTTTTCTCTCCCTGTTATGCGACCTTTCACCTATACTTAAACAAACCATGTACGTCGGATTTTCATCATCTACTGGTTCAATATCAACATCCCATTATGTTTTGGGCTGGAGCTTCAAGGTGAATGGCATATCTCAAGGGCTCGATCCATCTCGCCTTCCCAAGGTACCTCGAATTGGACCTAAGGAGAAATCTAAATTTTTGACAATTGGCTTGCCTACTATTTCGTTGGTTTTGTTGTTGACAGCCATATCAGGCATGGCTTATTACATGAGATGGAAGAAAAAGTATGCAGAAGAGCTAGAAGACTGGGAACTTGAATATGGACCTCACCGATTCAAGTACAAAGATTTATATGTAGCCACCAAAGGGTTTAGAGAGAAGGAGCTCCTAGGGACTGGGGGATTTGGTAAGGTGTTCAGAGGTGTCTTGCCTACCTCTAAAGTTCAAGTTGCTGTCAAGAGAGTGTCGCATGAATCAAGACAAGGAATGAGAGAATTTGTGGCAGAAATTGCCAGCCTTGGCCGGCTACGCCACCGGAATTTAGTGCCACTTTTGGGTTACTGCCGGCGTAAAGGTGAGTTGTTATTGGTATACGAATACATGCCGAATGGAAGTCTAGACAAGTTTCTCTACAACCAACCAAAATTCACTCTCAATTGGGACCAAAGATTTCGGGTCATCAAAGGTGTGGCATCTGGACTTCTGTACCTACATGAAGAATGGGAGCAAGTAGTGGTTCACAGAGATGTAAAGGCTAGTAACGTCTTACTTGATGGTGAATTAAATGGAAGATTAGGGGACTTTGGCCTTGCAAGACTGTATAATCATGGAACTGACCCTCAAACTACGCATGTGGTTGGTACTCTAGGGTACCTCGCCCCAGAGCATTCAAGAACTGGCAGGGCCACAACAAGCACTGATGTATATGCCTTTGGAGCCTTTCTACTTGAGGTTGCTTGTGGTAGAAGGCCTATAGAGCAACGAGCACCCACAGAAGACGTAATTTTAGTGGACTGGGTTTTCTCCCACTGGACTAGAGGTGAAATTTTACAGGTCGTTGACTCAAAATTGGGTAATGAATATGTGAAAGAAGAGGTGGAACTGGTATTAAAACTTGGGTTAATATGCTCTCATTCTGATGCTGTTGCTAGGCCAAATATGCGGCAAATTCTGCTGTGCTTAGAGAGCGCTGTTGCATTACCAGAGTTGTCATCACTCCGTATTTCTGGAGCTGGCATAACATTTGCACATGGTGAAGGCTTTGATGAATTTATTATGTCACATCCATCTTCAGTGAGTAAGGCATTTGCGTACTCTTCCTCCATTGCTGACTCCTTGCTATCTGGTGGTCGATGATTATCTGATGTAGTGTATTATAGTATTGATCTATCTAGACCAATAAAAAATAAGATGACTGATAGAATTGTATTGTATTGTATTTTATGAAACCGCACATGAATTAAATTAATTTCCTTGCATGCAAGCCATATTCATTCTTTCATCAAAATGTTATTTTTTTAAAGAAAAAACGGTGACAAGCCTAGCTATGATAGCATGTTAAGAAGAGTATACACACAAGTTCACTTCTAGCTTCCCTAACTATGCATAGGTGAAAAAGGTGAGATAGAAATAATATGTTATTACTCCTTAAAAGCATTATATTATTGTTATTTTTGAACGAAGTACAATCCAAACATTTGAATATTCCAGAAGAATATTGCAATATTGTTTGAATCAATTAATACAAATCAATATTCTTAAACAATATCGTGTTGCTTTGAAAGAAGAACAATTTTATATTTATTAATATTCTTCAATAATATTATGTGATTATTTTTTAAGAATCACAATTTAGATGTTTCAATGTAAGTATTAGAGTTAATTACCTCAATAATCATTGAACTTTACCGAAAGTTTCCACCAAGTCACTGAACTTTAAAAACTACGTGGTTAGTCACTGAACTTTCGAAAAATCACCTCATTGGTCACTAAACTTTAAAAATCGCCACATTGGTCACTGAACTTTGCAAAAAGTTTCCCAGATGGTCACTAACCCAGTGACTATCTGGGAAACTTTTTGCAAAGTTTAGTGACCAATGAGGTGATTTTTCGAAAGTTCAGTGACTAACCACGTAGTTTTTAAAGTTCAGTGACCTGGTGGAAACTTTCACCAAAGTTCAGTGACTATTGGAGTAATTAACCCTAAATATTATATTGATCTTAGAGAGTTGCAATTTTAATTAAATTGCTTCTAAAGAATATTGTTTTGAGACTCCAAGAGTCACTATTATGTGATATAAAGGGATGAATTTACTATTGCTAATAATTTGTTCTTCACTAAATAACAAGGAAACGTGAAAAGTTTTTAATAGTGTTTCTTAATGGTACACTATACTAAACTCTAGAGATCATTTTATTGTTTGGCATATTCAGTTGGATCATCTAGAGATGGTAAACGGGCCGAGCGGCTTGTCGACTCGGCCTCTCAGCTCATGGAAACACGAGCGGTGAGCCATTTGACGAGCCCGAGTCGCTCGCGAACTCGACGAGCCTCGGCTGGGCTCGTAAAAAATTAAAGAAAAATAAAAAACGTGAAAAGGTTAAAAAAAAAAATTTAAAAGCTCGTGGCTCGGCTCGTGAGCTCACGACTTGGCTCGTGAGCTCATGACTTGTTTATCACAAGCCCACGAGCTCGTGGATTTAAGGTTTGCCATCACTAGGATCATCACTGAATCAATAATATTGCAAAATTAAAAATTCAAATGTATCATTCAATGAAGAGTCAGCGGATTCTTCATTCCAATTAATTCTTATATATTATTTGTTCTCTTTATCGAAAATTGATCATCACTAGTTAAAATTGGGATTGAATTTCTTATATTTTTGAAAATTAATCAGGATAATGGATAGGGCCCCATCATCCTCTATATTGATCATTTAGATAGTATCTGTATCTAACAAATTTGATACACATATTAAATAATTGTATGGTGTTCGCATTTTGAAATTTGAGAAATTATTGCTCAAGTTTTAAATTATAAGTATAATTTCAAATTATACAATCAAGACGGTGTATTTTGTTAATGCTAGTGATCCTAAATTTCAACATTTTAATAATTGTTTGTTGATATGTCGATAAACAGTTTAACACTATTACTTGTTAATTGCTTCCAATTGATTTAATTGAGAATAAAATACTTCTCGTTTCTGTTTAGGGAATGACGGAATGCTATTAAGTATCATGCCAATATCATAGTTTTCCCTATTATAATTCGCTTATAGTCAGAGCCTCATTTTTTTATCCAATTATTTTGATAGTGCAATTATATGTACAATTAATCTACCACATTGCACTAAGATGAAAAGTAAAGAATGTTGAGAAGAAATGCGTAGTTTAAACCCTTATCTCAAATGGGTGATATTTAACAACGCAATTTACCGGTTGTCAATTTGATTGAACAATTCTCTCAACATTAGGGGAATGAATTTAAAAGGTGGAAATAATGTACAAATGTAACATTATCGAAATCCTTGCAAAAGATAATTTGAATCTAAAGTTCGAAAGATAATTTATTTAGATATATTTACTGACCAAAGAAATAAACTATATTTCACACACTAACTTTAAATACTCTAACTCGAATTAATGTCCTAGAAGGCAATTAATTAATATTATATTTGATAAATTTATGATACGTCTAAAACGTGATGATATTCGATTATAATATAAAAATCTCCAAACGAAAATGAAGCAATTAGTAAAGATGGTCTCATTTAGGAGGCATATACTTTTGAAAAGTATATAGACATGACAAAATGTAAAATCTCAGAATAAGTTCAAGTTCTTGATATGTTAAAAATTGAGATATATTAATAAGTTATGTATCATGAGAAAAGAAATAGAATCGTAAAGAAAAAGTTGTCTATAACACTTTTACACATGTACTACATCGTATTATAAATAGTAAAAAATCGAAATAAATTCGTCAAAATATATTGATCGAAGAAATAATTGGCCAAATAAGTGGATGTAATCCTAACGAATTGAATTTACTAGAAAACTTTGAAACTTTTGGATTTACAGTCCGAACACCTAAATGTGTATACTTATGCAAAATGAAAATAGAAAAAGTAAAGTCACAATATGAAATGTACGACTCTTTACATAATGAATTTAAATTATCATGTTGTAGATGTAATCACAAATCTCTATTTTATTAGTCCGACGTGCATGAAATTTGATATGCATATAATAAAGTTGACTATATCCAACTCATATGGCATGACTATTAATGTTACCTTGAAAGATTTAATATGCACGAAGCATATAATTCAAACAATACTCTTATGAGCGGGAGTAAATACATGTTGTACTCTTTTTCCATCGACCAAGGTTTTGTCCCATTTGTTTTTCCGGGGAAGGTTTTTAATGAAATTTTTTTTGTAGCATATTCAAAAGAACGATGCACTCTTTTTCCTTCATTAGGATTTTTCCTAATAAGGTTTTAATGAGCCATATCATTTGTATAATAAATGTCCATAATATATAAGATATTTATCCTCAAAATAATACTCTTATATGTATGAGACTTATGAAGAGATCAACAAAAGCTATTTTTCAAATCATTATTTTATTACAATCATCAAATGTTGATAAATATCTCATACGAAGACATTATTTGAAGATTATATAGACAACATGAGATATACTTTACCAGAAATTGGAATTTTGAAAACATTGATGTACAAGACATGGATCGCTTGATATAAGAGTTTTCACTTACTAAAATCAGGGAAGTAGTTGTACTCTTTTTTCTTCGATCATATTTGTTCATACTGAGTTATGACTATCAATAAAATACACACTTGAGTTTTGGCTCTCTATTATTCTCTCTATTTATTCTCTATATTTCTCTTTTGTTTCTTTAATTTTATAACACTACCAATCATTTTTTGTCCCTCTTTTTAGCATCATTTGACTAATCGAACGTTTGGATAAAAGTGATTTGATTGTTTAAAACAATTTATAAACGTGAGCCAAACATACATTATATATTTATTTATTTATTTGCGTGCAACTATAGTTACAATAATTATTATGATAATTGAATATAATAATTAAACATCTATTCATTAAATGAACTCTTCGATAATTAATATATAACTACATTTAAAAGAGGGATTTATTTTACCATTCACAAGCCGTTTGTCTTCTCGCTTGAGCCATGTGGAAGTTAGTGGTGTAAAATAATTTTCAGAAGTTCGAGAACAGTCTTCCCTTTCCACTCACTCTCTCGCACATTCTCCTCTACATTTTTTCAAAAATCTTGTCAAAAATGTTTACAGACTTTGAGATTTCAGAAAATGCAAGGAAATCTCCATAAATCTCGATCTGAGGTAACTTCCAAGCTCCGATTTAGGTTTTATTCAGATGTAGGTGGTCCGATTTTTTATTAGTTTTTGATATTTTCTATTAAAGAAATTTACCTTCACTTCTTCCCAAAACTCTCAGATCCCTTGATGAAATCATAAGAAGAAGAAACTCTTCCGCTAAGGGGAGTAGCGTTGAAGGTACAATCAGACGTCGGATCTCCTCCATCTCATATTAATCGATCCAGTGGTCGAAAACTCTATCGAAGCTTCATAGCTTCTAAGACTAATTTTGTGATTAGATTGGATCGATTTGGGTTTGGTTCCCGATTAATTTCATCGAGAAATGTAATTAGCGTACTAAAAATCTATCATCTTTTTCTCTATTTCTGTTTTTCTCCATTTGCTTTGTAATTCTTACTTTTCTTGATGGATATTTGTGTTGGGTGTGTACGGTGTTTTGCGTTTCTATTGGGAAATGAATTCCTATGTTCTGGGAAGAATAATTCCTGCATACTGGGAAGATGGAATTCTTTCATTAGTTTGAATTTTGGATTTAGAATTTCGAGATCTCTGAATTGAATGATATTTGTGAGCTGTGTAAATCAGCCTATCTATTAGATTGCGAATGAGGCGTTATTTTGTATGTTGGTAGGTGGAAATTAAAGATGAATACAATTTTGCTTTATGGCAACTGATTTACAACTGTCATCTAATTTTCTGTTTACTAAAAATCTCTATCCCCCCTCTTTGGGATGAGTTGGAAGAAATTGTTTATAGCAAGGAGTGAAATGTGATTTCCATGTATCTAGGTTGATGACAATAAATGCAAAGCTATTAAAGTTGAGTTAGAATTTGTGATTACTGAAAGAAAGTTGTGATTTTAGATAGTTCATTTTGTCCCAAAGTGAAGTTTGTACCAGCTTATTACACTTTTGCAGCAGTGGGACATTATATCAAGCACATAATGGGCATGTTTGGAAAGAACCAAGTAGGGCATAATGTTCTATCCAAACTGACATGAAAGGATCATAAATAGAGGGAAGCTTAACTCTTGATAGATTGTGAACATTACATGGGAGAGGATAATGAATTACGAATAGATTGCATATGAGACAATATGAGAACAACTTGAAGCATGGAGATGTACAAGCAGCAAATTTATTTGGTTCTTACAAATGAAATGGACTTAGTTGAAAGCCCAAGATTAGCTAACCAAGAGGGGGGTTGATTGATTTTTAAAACTTTTTCGAATAATTAACTAGAATCATGTAAGTTAAAAACACGTTGATAAATTAGTAATCGTAAGCAAGTTCAAGCAAGTAGATCAATCAAATAATAATTGCAAATAAACGAAGACAACTAAACACAAGTAAGCAAATAAGTGAAATAATGTAATTTGTACAAGGTAAAAGCGTTAAGTAAAAGGGATAAAGAATGCAAACGATATAGTTATGGACGTTCGATCCAATGCAATGATCTACATCCCCCGTTACCTAGCTCTCCGGCATGAGCAATGTCTTTTTCACTATGTTGATTGACTTATGGTATCATCTAACCCTTTACAACGCTTCCGGTGACTTACAAGAAAGGAGCACCGATCCTTTTACAAAGTTGAGCTTTTCGGGATCTCAACACAACCTACAGTATTGAGTTTTACGGGACCTTAATATGACCCACACGGTGACTTACAATAAGAAGCATTGATCATTATACAATGTTGATCTTTAAGAGATTTCAACACGACCCACAATTTAAAATGAGTTTACAAGTAAAAATCTTCTCTTCTTAATGAATAATAGATTCAAAGTTGAGAACAAGAAGAGAAGAAGGCAAACACTTTAATAGATAGTAATGAACGATAGCTCAAGTGTTAGATGAATTTTTTTGATAAAAATGATGTTTTTACAAGTTTTAGTTCAATCAATCAAAGTTTTAATATGAAGAATATGATGCAGGATTTTTACAATGTAAGTGCAAAAATTTTCTCCAAAAGTATACCTCTCTTTCAATGAATAATTTGTGATAAATTAAATAATAAGAGAGAAATTAGAAACTTTGATAAATATGATGTTTACAAGTTTGATTTAATCAAAGTTTCAATATGAAGAAGTAGAATAAGTTTATGAAATATAAGTGCTAAGAACTTATTTAAAAATATATTTCTCTTTTAAGATATATAAATAAGTTAAGCACAAAGAGAAATGAAAAACTTTGATGAGAGAAATGATTTTCAAAGATAAAATCAATCAAACGTTTTTCAAGGATTAAGTGCTTGTTTGTCTCCCATTATTAGGAGAAAATTATTGTAATGAATAGTATTTTTTGGAGAATGTGTGGTTGAAAATTAAAGTAACTTTATTGTTTTATGTGTAGAATATTTTATTGGGTGAATGTGTAGTGGAGAATCTTATTGTAGCAAACAATTTTTTGGAATAATGGTAGACAAACAGGGGCTAGATATTTTTGATCTTCTAAGGATTAGAAATAAGGTAGTTGAGATCAATAAAAACTTTACTTTAATGCTCAAGAAAAGTTCATGCAAATGAAAAGTTAATGAGGTATTCATAACACTCAAATCGGACAAGCCATCTAAATCGCGTTGTTAACTAGCCACTTGAGTATGTCAGAACGGTAAAAAAAGTGACGTTGTGGATGAACCGGACGTTCGGATGGACAGAAAACATTTTTGTCAAACCGGACGCCTTGTCCGAACGGTTCGATTTATCCGGACGTCCGATTGACCTTTGACCGTTGACTTTTTTTAAAAAAATATGTGATCTAAGTTCAAGTATCATTTTGAAAAATCAATCTTACTTTTGATCAAAAATATTTTATGCAAGTGATATGAAAATAACTGTTTGTGCACAAAATAATTTTTGAGCTATTATCATTCATTGCTAAAGATCAAAGTGTTATACATTTACACTTGATCTAAAAAGTCTAGTATTTGATCTTGTTTCGAAGTTTCTTTCTGTCAGTTCTTAAACTCTTGATCTTGATATTTCTTGACGTTTGGCTTTAAGCTTGACTTCGATCTTGACCTTCTTCATGAGCCTAATTTGATAGTCTTGATTTTGATCTTTTAAGCTCTCGTCTCAAATGATTTGACCTGAATACTTAACTTTCACTTTGTTATTCATTTCGAGTCCGATTTATGATGTGTTGATCTTGACAATACTCGATAGATTTTAACATTTTACTATCATAACTCAAAATCAATTGTTAGAAACAATATTAATTTTGTTTGGTATAATCAAAACATTGAGGATGAAATCAACCATATGTCAACATTAGTGTTCTTTTAGAAGTTTATTAGTTGTTTACATGAGTGCAATGTACCGCACTTTTTTTCGTGATTGCTTTTAGGGCAAGGAATATGTTAATTTTCCAAATGAAAGAGTTTGTTTTGTGGATATATGTTAGTAGGAGATTTGATTATGACTAACCTTTAGGCAGGAGATTTTTCTCTTTAGCATCAATGAAGCTTTTGCTTGCTAACATCAGGAATTCCCTCTTTGTTAAGAAATGTTGATTAATAGTAAGAGATAATTATTCAGGCGCTCTTGAAGGCAGAACCTAAATCAATTTCAAAGTTTGGGCAAGACTTTCTATTATTGCTAGCATTTGGTCATCAATTGTTGTTGTATGTGTTAGATATCTTATTAACATTCTTTGTAGAGGAATATTGGTTATCTAAATATAATTATATACCAAATATATGATGTGAGATTATGAGATAAGTACTTTAAGTGTGAATATGAATGAGAATCTACGACATTTCTTTGAACTTTTCATATGATATTTCATTTGTATTTATTCTTATCATATGTACATAGAGAACATATATATCGAACTGAAGTAGAAAAATGGTTTCAATGTCTAGAAAAAATAAAAGACGAAGAGAGGTGTGCATTGACAGTACTAAATTGGATATCAATGTACTGATACCCAATAGAAAATCTCAACGTTTGTTCAATTGGAAGGTATATATATCTAACGATGAGGAAAGGTATTAGTAATGACATTCTTAAAGATAGTATTTTCGCTCTCTCTTGTAACTTGCATCAATTTCTCCTTTTATGTATATACATTTCTATTTCGATAACTAAACGTATAAACTATTGTGTTTGAATACTACATTTTTGCTTATTCAACATATTACTATAGTATATATTATTTCTTCTCACAAGAAAAAGGTATATTCAATGAAAATATTTTTTCCCTCTTTTCTTTATTTATTTTTAAAGTCAAGTTCTTTATAAAAAGATTCTACTATTTTATGTTTAACATACAAAATCGTAGATTTTTTGTTGAGATTTTACCCTTGTTACCTACATAATTTTGATATAATGTTGATGTATTATTTCTTCCATTTTGTGTAGCTTTAACATCTAAAATAGTTTTGCAAAACGAGAATTTCGCAACTGTTGGTGTGACCAATTCAGATTCGAGTACATTTTTCCTTGATTACGAAAATGAAGAAGATGAAGATGAAGATGGTAATAAAAGATTTAACTTATTTAAATTGATTACATATTGTTTTTCATGGTGAAAAGATCATGTTTTATTTAGATATATGAATATGATTTCTTTATCATGTTCAATTTATGTTGTGTATATTTTTTTCTTGACACGTTTATATAAGATCATTTCATAAAAATGTCAAATTGCTAAAATCAGATGCCTCATTTAAAGAAAGTTAGTTTTTCATCTATTTGTAATCTTCTCATTTTTTTGTCCAACTTCGTTACTATGTTTTCTATATTTTTTTGCTATGCACATATTTCTAACCATTAAGATTTTGTTAATTTATTTGAAACTACTAAGGATTATTATGAGGAAAGAGATAACTATACACAAAAAGAAATATAAATAAGTTTCATGTATTATATCCCACGAAATAAATTCCTTTCAAATTTTTATTTAGTTTGTTTAATTGCTTTTGCATTATTTGTTTTTAAATCTATGTTTTTTACAATTATAATTTAAATGCTCGTGCTTCATTTCTTTTTAGATCTATGTTTTTTTTTTCCCCTAATTATGCAGGAAATGCTTTTGTATTTAGCACTCCTTCTTCTAATGAAGTTTGTAACAATAGTGTTGGACCAAGTAAGTTTATGTACCATATTTGTTTCATTGGAATTTATTTCATAAGCATCTTTTGCTTTTTTTTTTTAATAGACATGTTTTGATTTTTTTGGGTTCTACAGTAGTTTCAATGACATATATCCGTGTTCCGACTTATAACTATGAGCTTAGTGTTCATTCACAGCAAATGCTATTGATGTCTACTGAAAATGAAGGTTTGTTTTTTATACCAAACAAATCACATGTGTTACCTTGCCCTGTGTTATGTGAATATTGTGGAGCTTTGAAATTTAAAGATGAACCTAAATGGTTCTGTTGTTGTGATGGAACTATTAAATTGAAAGTAAATGATACCCCTAGATGAATCATATCATTTATTTACAAGTAATTCTACTGAATCCATTAAGTTTAAAACCTACATACGAACTTACACTAGCAATTTCTCATTCACTTCATTTGGTGTCCATTATGATAAAGATTTGTGTAAAAGAAACAAAGGTATCTACACTTTTAGAATTCATGGTCAAATATATCGTTTTATAAATGACTTTATTGTACAAAATAGTCTACCTTTTTATATATGCAACTCTATTTCTTTTATACTAAAAATGAAACAGAGCATCGATTACAAATTTCTAAGAAATTAACAGAGTCTATAATTTTGAAGCTTGTCAAAGTGACGGAACTTCATCCATACCAAAAGTTTTTTGAACTTTGACAAATATTCCAAACTTGAAATCTCATACTCTTAAAATTAGATCTGATTGTGGATTAGATCAAAGAGTACATAATACACCATGTGCATCTCAAGTTACTGTTATTTGGGTTGATGTAATTTTAATACTAATGATTGAGTTCATGATATAATTGTTTATTGCAATTTTGGAGAAAAACATCAGGTACATTATTACTTTGGTTGTTATGATTCTCTTCAATACTCTCTTACTGTTTCCTATTGGTAAAACTAGTTGGCACCAAGGTATTGTTAGAATTGACAAACGCAAATGACCACAAACATGTGCAAATGAGAATTTATTTGATCTTCATCAATTAAATTCTGCTACTGAAATTATTGCAATTGAAAATACATGTAAACAATTTATTTACGCTTAGTACATTTTTTTTTAAATGTTTAGAATTTCATCAGATTTTTTTTCCGTTGTGTGGCTTTTTCCAGTTACATAAATAAGAGCTCAAGTATCACGTAGAAAATACTATTCCTACAAGTTACAGGTTAGACCTTCACATAAGTCAATTTTACTTCATGCTAGATATTTGTTACAACAATATGTTGTAGATATGTATGTAAAGATCGAAACATCTAGATTAGATTATTTTCGTAATAATCAAAACAAAATATGTGCTGAGCTTTACGAAGGAATTGTAGATTGTGTTAAATCTGGTGAAACTCGAGCAGCTAAGACTGGTAAAAGAATTATTTTTCCATCTTCTTTTATTGATGGTCCAAGGGATATAAACAAAAGATACATGGATGGAACGGCATTAGTTCAAAAATTTGGTAAACCCTATATTTTCTTAACAATTACTTATAACCCAAATTA
This sequence comes from Fraxinus excelsior, assembly GCA_019097785.1. Taxonomy (NCBI): domain Eukaryota; kingdom Viridiplantae; phylum Streptophyta; class Magnoliopsida; order Lamiales; family Oleaceae; genus Fraxinus; species Fraxinus excelsior. The sequence goes on from CM032626.1 coordinate 7,757,098, forward strand.
GCCTGAAATAAAAGACCAATTAAAGTACAATGACGAACCACAAAATAAACCCGATCTTTTAACTCGAATCTTTAGAGCTAAGTTAGAAGAACTAAAAATTGATATATTCAAAAATAAAAATTTTGGCACTGCAGCTGCATATATATACGTTATAGAATTTCAAAAAAGAAGTTTACCACATGTTCATTTTTTAATTATTTTAGAACATGCATATAAGATTATTTCTCCCGAATCTATAGATAAAATTATTAGTGTTGAAATTCCATACAAACGAATGTACCATCATTTATACTCTGTTGTTGTTGCTCACATGATACATGGTCCTTGTGACATTTTAAATCCAACAAATGTATGCATGAGTAGAAATAAACAATGTCGAAGTCATTTTCAAAAGATTATGCCCCGAAACCGTTATTAGGTGAATCTTCATACCCGAAGTATAGGTGTTTAAGTAATGGTAGGAAAGTGAAAGTTAGAGGACAGTGGTTAGATAATAGGTGGATTGTACCTTACAATCCATATCTCTTGGCTAAATTTAATTGTCGTATAAACATAGAAATATGTTCAACTATCAAAGTTGTGAAATATTTATATAAATATGTATACAAGGGACATGATAGAATTGGTTTCTCAGCACATTTTGAAGAAGCTGTGGTTGACGAGATTAAAAATTTCCAAATAGCTAGATGGATTTCTCCTCCTAAAGCATTATGGAGAATTTTTTATTTCATTCTTTCCAAAATAAATTCTTCAATTTTTACTCTTCAATTGCACCTTGAAAATAATAATTTAGTTGCTTACAAAAGTTCCGACAATTTTGAGAAAATCGTGAGTACAAAATTTTCGAAAAAATCATTTTAATGGAATTTCTCTGCATGAATCTTGTGAATAAAAAAGGCTACAACTCTTTTATATAAACAATTTCCAAATTTTTTGTTTGGGACTCACATAGTAGATGTTGGAGTCCTAGAAAACAAGGTATTTGTATTGGTAGAATAGTTGCAACCAGTCCAAAGGAAGGGAAAGATATTACTTGCGTCCTTTATTAAATCATATTAGAAGTGCAACATCATATCAATCTTTGAAAATTGTAAATGGTGTTGAAACTTCATCTTTTCGAGAAGCTACATTTTTACATAGTTTACTTAATGGAGATGCTAATTGTAATTTTTGTTTACAGGAAGCTTTAGAGTATCAAATGCCTATACCATTTCGTCGTCTTTTTGCAACAATTATAACTTCGTGTGCTCCAAATGATCCAAAAAATCCGTGGAACAAATTCAAATATTTATGATTGAGGATTTCATACACGCTGGTATGTATATGCAAACTGCTGAACTTAAAGCTCTTTTAGAAATTCATACAATTTTAGAACTTCCTGGTAAATCTATTAATAGTTACATATTTGTATTATACAATGTAAATCTGCAAGAAGATAAACATGTTGCTAGAGTAATAAATGATGAACTAGACATTAATGTCTCAGAAGTAGATATTATGTGTGCACATCAACTTAATATTGAACAAAAAGCAGCATATAATGCAATTTTAAATAAAGTAGATACTAATGTTAGCGTCATGTTCTTTATTGATGGCCCTGGTGGAACATGCAAAACTTTTTTATATCGTGCTTTACTAGGTAATGTTAGGTCAAGACAAATGATTGCTTTAGAAACAACATCTTTTGGTGTTGCAGCACGTCTTTTGCCTGGTGGACAAACAACGCATTCTAAATTTAAAATACCTCTAGAGATTTGTAGTGACGCAATATGTAACATTAGTAAACAGAGTGCCCTTGCTGAGCTTTTCCGAATGACAAAACTAATCATATGGGATGAAGCTCCAATGGTGAATCGATATGCAGTTGAACCATTAGATAAAATGTTAAGAGATGTTGACGATAGTGAGTTCCCATTTGGAGGTAAAGTTGTTGTCTTAGGAAGAGATTTACGTCAAAATTTACTTGTAGTTCAAAGAGGTAGTAAAGACGATATAATATGAGCAAGTCTTGTTAGCTCTTATTTATGACCGTTATTTACAAAACTAAGATTAAGTCGAAACATGAGAGCTCGATTAGATACATCTTTTTCTAAATATTTACTCAATATTGGAGATGGAATTGAAAACAAATATTCATGTAATATGATACAACTTCCGCCTAACATAACTATAGAGTTTGAAGAACATAACACTTCTTTACAAACATTAATAGATATAGTTTACCCAGATTTAAATCATTATGCTAACAATCTTCATTACATGATTGATAGAGTTATTTTAACTCCGAAAAATGAATACGTTGATGAAATCAATACTTTATTGATTAGTCACTTTCTTGGAGAATCTTTTACCTATTTTAGTTTTGATGAAGCTATTGATACATCTGACCAAAGCATGCAGGAAGACTTTTTAAATACATTAACTCCAAATGGTGTACATCCACATGAACTAATACTAAAACCAAATTGTCATATCATATTACATAGAAACATTAATCCTTCAGAAGGTCTATGCATGCTGAGATCGCAGTTGGAGATTATAAAGGAAAAAAGTATTTCTTTCTAGGATACCTTTCGTTCTACTTCAAAGCGACAAAAAACATTTTCCTTTCAAAAGAACACAATTTTCAATTCGTCCATGTTTTGCAATTACAATCAATAAATTTGAAGGGCAAACACTTGATTTTGTTGGTTTATATCTTCCTGAGCCAGTATTTTTCATGAACAATTATACGTTGCTTTGTCTCGAGCCAAAACTAGCAAATCTATTAAAGTTCTTATCAAACCAACATCAATCCAAAAATCACATATGAAATGTACTTAAAATGTTGTTTACAATGAAATTTTAGCAATGGTAAATACATAACATTATCTTTTCATTTACATTTGCTAATAATCATTACAAAGCACATTTTAGCTTTGTTATTTTTATGCACATAGAAAAATATGTACTAATTTTTCTTATCTTCTCCCTAACCCACCAATGGCTTTCTAAGGTAAACTAACTTACACAGATATAATTATAATCAAACAAACCAATATTTCTTCGCAACCATATAAGTAATTTTTATTTCTCTTTTATAATTGATTTTGTGACCTGGAACTGAAGAAAAACTACGCAAACCATATATCCACCGTGCGACAACGAGAGGTGGAGACTTCATATCTCAGGTTCGTTTTCAAATCTTAAACTTTACTTTCTAATACTTTTTTTGTAATCTTTCATATGTTTTGATGGCATGTTTTCAATTTCTGAAATGCTTTTTCTTTTTAAATTTATATAAATTTGAGAGCTTAGAAGTTATTCATTTATCAATATATTACTACACACGCATACATAGTTTGGTTTTAATGGTTACATCCTGAAAAACTCATGATATGCTCTTGTTTCTCTCTCCCATTTTTTGTTGGATTTGTATACACTTTAATAGGAGTGGGATTTAATTTGATTTTGAGGGGGTTTTTTTCATCTTTCGATATATAGAGGCCGACTTTTCTTTCATTTTGTGGCTTCATTTGTACTGATATTTTTCGTGTTCAAATTATTTCTCAATAAAATCTTCAAAATTTGTTCATGTGATTTGTCTTTCAAATTGGGATAAACTGATGTTTTGTTGACTTTTTTATATTCCTTTTAATAAATTATGCTTACACTTCTTTGACAACGAATCAACTCATGTTTCTTACACGATTGATTTCATTTTCTGTAAATGAGTGTAGTTGTAAGATTACTACTTCCTTTTAAAGTTTTCATCCGCTACTAAACTTAATCTCTTTCGATTCTTATTTTAGTTTTTTTTTTTTTGACGAAATAAATTTCTGTTCTTAACGAAAGCATATGTCTGAAAACCTATCTACATTTTTTATTAAATTTGGACCTAAGTTACTGAAATAATTAAGACTATCCGGAACATTGTGCATGAAAATGTTTTCAGCGATATATTATGTATACTTATAGATGAACTTATTAAAATAGTACAGACTCCAGCTACTCAAATAACAAATGAAATTATTCACTAATTTTTTTTGGCTTTCATGATTGCCAAAGAGAGGTCCCTATGTGCTTTATCATATATTTGACTCAAGTCTCTCAAGTGTTTTTTGATGTCATAGATGGAGCAAAAGCAACTTACAAGTCATTATTGGCACATTATGTGAAGATAAATTCTGATCCTTTAGTGTCATGATGTAATTTTTTTCATTTTTTTAAATTAAAGTTTCATTCTCTTTGCAGGTTGCATTTGGCATGGGAATCAGCAAACCAGATAGTTAATTATTGTTGTTTATTTTGTTCTACCTCTTGATGTATGAACACCACCACTAGCCATGACTTTTTTTCTTTCAATTTTCTTACATTCACAAAGCCATACATTCAAACTCCTTCCAAAACTAAAGGAAAAAAAATCAAAGATAGCGTTAGAAGTTTCTATACTTATTCCAGTTCATTGTATTATCTAACCAAGAAGTTTCCATGTCTTCGGGTGCCCAAGATTCTCCTATTAGTTAGCCCATTAATTGTAGAGTATGAATTATGAAATCTAATAAAGAAGTCATTCTGTATGTCTATGGAAAATGTCTAGATCTTTTTAATTTCCAAAATCAAAGCAATCTGCTCATTATGAAGGCAAACATGCAGCATCATCCTTCTAATTCTGTAGGTGATTTGAATATAAATTTTTTTCTGTTAGAAAATATGCATGCTTCAATGAATTTACTTTTTGCAAATTTTTAACCCTTTTCATTTCCCTTGTTGCTAATTTTTTTGATTAATAAAGTCCCCGAAATTAAAATGCCCTGACGTTGTTGTAAATTTTTTGACTTCTATGGATCTTTCAATAGAGTGAGCGCTAGATGGAATGGACTGGTTAGAAAGGATTTATATAGTCAAAAACCCAAAATTATTAGAAATGAGGCTCAGTATGTTGTTATTCAGAGTCTGTTGTAGTCCTACTTTTTTCTTCGGCAAGCCAACCCAAACCCACCATGGGCCGACGTCGTTTAAAGACGAATAGTAGTCTTCGCTTTTTCTAAATTCCCCAATTTCTCAACAACCCTAATCTCAGTCTCCACCGCATTATCATCTCCTCTATCAATGGTGAGCAATAACATCTTTTCTTCTTCGATTGAAAGAATCACTTGGTTACATGTACGTACTCTATGTAATTTGTTATTAATTTGTATTTTTCGAATTAATACTTGATCATCTCGTTTTATTTTATAGGATGTTGGTATAATAATGTTTGGCTTAGCATCAATATTGAATTTGATTATGTATTTGTTTGCACATCAGTGGATCACTTGCCATGAAGGCCATTAGAGAACTGATTGCTAAAGGCTTGATCAGAATGGTGTTAGCTCATTCTAGCTAGCAGATATAATTTGAAGTGTTTCATTGAATGTTTGGTTTGGAAATTGAATGTACGTATTGACATCTTGGAATTCATGCCATTTGAATCAGCTGTAGCAATAGCACTATATGTCTCAGAGGAAGAAAATAGTTTTTACTCTTCACGTGAATACAACATTTTCAAAATTGTTTTTACTTCATCACCTACTACTAATTTCACCAAAAGGACAACTGTCTTTTACCAAAAATCACATAATCACCCCTGACAACCCACTTCCTACATCATTTTCTTAAACCCTTTACTTTCAATACTATACAAACATTTTTGCATGCCATTAAAAAGTTCTTAGTCTACATTCAAAATAGAAATCCAACTTTGACTACAGTGATTCTAAATTTTCATCATTTCCATCCACTACCATGTCTCATCTCCAACAACCATTCTCTACAAACTTTTACTTATAATAGTGAACAAAAATTCTTGCTTGCCACTAAACATTTTCCAGTTTCTATTCAAAATATATATCTAACTTTCACACCACTCATTCTAAACTTGAATCATCTTTTCCCACTACCACCTCATCTCTCAACATACAACACACCAAATTAAACATTCTCCCAGTTTATCTTCTTCAACCTCATTCGCTGACTGTTAACTTTAACCTGGTAATTTCCTCTCTTTCACCCAACAACATACATTAACTGCAAACATTGTTAAAAACATCTTCCCATATATTCTTCAATATTTAAGTTTTATTTTAACTTTTCTAATTCTAACCATTTTCATCTACTAATCAAATAGAATTCATTGCAGATGAAGATGGCCACAGACTACATACTCATACCTAACATCAAATCAGGAGAATTTGGCTAGACTGTAATGGCAATAGAAAAATGCTCTCCCAACAAAGCTCGAAACAGCCCATTGAAATATCAACACATTTGGTTAATGGATCCTAAGGTAAATCTTTTCATATAGTTTAAGTTCCTTTATTTGAAACTTTGATCCACAATAAATCAAAACCCTTCACTTTCAACATCTGATTATCAATTTTTTTATATTCAAACATCTGATTATCTCCCAGTCCCTACTTCATATAGCATAGATAATGCTTCTATTGAATTTGTTTGGATATCACACAAGCCACCATTAAAATACTAAAATATTTCATGTCATGGAGGAAATGACAAGGAAGAGATGATGAAGGGAGAACAATTTTTTAGTTTTTTTCGGTGTCAGTGTCATGTACACGTTGACATTATGGTTTAATGTCATTTGCATTTCTTCTCCCTTGATATTTCTATAGTGTTGCATTAATTTGGTCTTGTTGAAAGATATCATTCAGACACAAGAATGCTTTGTTTGTTTTGTGCTCCGAAGAAATAGATATAGCATCAACTCCACACAAATCTTCTACGAACTAAGACATAACTGAAAGTTCAATTATCAATGCTTCTATCTCTTCATTTTTTCTATACTTCTTCAAGTTTTTTGTGTTGTACTATACGATTTATAATTCTTTTCGTTTTATTTTTTCCTTTAATCGAGGACAACGAAAATAGACATATTTGATGTATAGATTACTTTTTCAATTAAGTTTTCATTGGTACCTAATATTTTTTTTTTTACTTCCCCTCTACAAAAGAAATTGTTCACCTCCAAAGATGGACAAGCTAAAGAATTATTTGTCTGATCCATAAATTTCTTGCTCGATCATGTTTTATTTTGTTTTAACATTTCAGAGAAGCATCAACTAAAAGTGTAAACTTCTTTAGCTCTATAGTTATTTAGATACAAATTCAATTATATTTGCTTTAGATGCAAGTTTAGACAATCGCCTTTTTGTGTCTAAATAGTTTAGCCCCTTTCCGAGAAATTATTTTATCTACCTATATGCAATGTGATGAATTGGTGGAACACGGAACTACTGTAGGAGAAAGTGTTGCAGCAATAATTAAGAAATGCAAGTATACCATTGGAATGTTGTTTGATCCAACCGCAACCCTTTCAGTTAGTTGATAATTGCTCATCGGTAATTTATGCGAATATCAATAACCCTGCGATATGGAGTATCTCAGTCATAATGCTATGTTTTCGTCATATTTAGGTGGTTTTAATAAACATGATGTTCTCAACCCTGAATTGGCATGCTTTCTTACTGCAAGTCCGCCCTGTTATTCCTTTAACTTGTTATCTTTCCTATCTTGTAAAATCTGACCATAACATCTTTCAACTTCATTTTCTTGTAGAGGAACAAAGTCCAGGCTACACTATTCGACAATGTCATCACAGCTTTCGAAGACACCTTACTACCACAAAAAACATACCTCATCTTAAATGCACAAGTTAAAGAAACTGATAAAAACTATGCCGCCCAACTTGGTGACATTCGATGGACAATTATTGCGAAAACCAACATTGTTGAAGTTAATAAACAATTGAACTCTCTCCTTTCATCAGCTTACACCTTCATATCATTCCAAAATTTTCAGCCATACATGGACACAAATGCAGAAATTAGCAAGTGCTTGCAATCCTGTTTAGCATCCTACACTTCATTACTTCTATTTTAAACATAAACTACAGCTTAACTAATTATGAACACAAATTACTTCCTATAGGTATCATTCGAATTGCAATCAACGTCTTCCCCAAAAGAGTAATTCAAATTCGTGACAACCAATCAACAATGCAAGACGTCATTCTCATGAACGAAAGGTTAGACACTTACTACAACCTACACTAAAATAACTCTTTCAGTTAGATATTAAATACAACTAAAAACCTTACAGGTTAGAAACACGAATGCTTCAGATGTGGGACAATTTCGTCACAAATGAATGTCATACCATTTGCAACACCATCACAAAAAAAAACCAGTTCTTGTGGGCAGCAGACTAAAAGTAACTTCTTTCAATGGTAAACTCACCCAGCCTCCTACACGATCACACCAAAACATACCAATTTAAACCTCATACGCGAAAACCAAATTCAATGGCTATTTAGGTATATCTGTCTCTACAAAAATGAACTCATCAATGCTCATTAATCCCCCATTTGAGCAAGTTCCGGAACTAAAGAATTGGTATATTCTCTCACTTACTCAATTAACTTACATACTTATATCTATTGTTATTAATATTCTTCATTTCCTTATTCTTTTTAACAATTGAAATATTACATGCATGCTAGGCTGGAAAACAACATAACCACAGTAAATGAAATTGTGGCAAGAAAAGCTTATGTCTTCCCCACATCCGCCACATTTGTTGTCCACCGAAACGAAAGTTAGTCAACATCAAACATGTACAACAACTCCAACATATGGTACACTAAATTACTACTCTCTCACTTACATAGCATTTCATGCCTACCACTAACACTTTTTTCACATATTATTTTGTACGTTGCTGCAAAAACACTTCAAGACAAAAGTAAATATCACATTAATTCCATCCAACACTATGGTATCTATCATGTGACAATTGCAATAAATCGACAAGTGCAAGTGTGAACAAAACATATTTCTTTAGATTTTGCAAGCATAATTACGCTACACCAACTCCAAGGTATGATTATAATCATGTCACAACCACATCATCTATATGAATATATGCATTACATATTATCTAATAATCATAAATCATCCAACGCTAACAATGTACCACTTCTATTTTAATAGAGCGAGAGCAACCGTTGAATTACAAGATTTCGCAGGCTCAATCACAGCATCAATTGTTGGAAATTCAGCTGAAGTATTCCTGAAATGCCCAACAAAGGAAATGATGAAATGAACTGCTCAGGTACAGATCTCAAAATTAAATTTCTCTACATACCTTCTTTTTATTTTCCCCATTAAATGTACTGTTAACTACTTTTCATAAACATTCCAACAAGAACACATGGAGAACAACTCTACAATTCAGACAACTACTACACAAGAGCACGTATTATACATAAAGACTGCAAATGTAGAAGCAACGACCAACAAGGCCCCATATGAAGTCATCTTTATCCTTGACTCACAACTTCAACAGCAAGACCATCCGGCTACCAACATGATACAACAAAACACTTCACAAATATCTCAACTTACAAATGCAAACACTGCACCAACATGCAACTTAACAATCCAGACACCATTTATACAAGAAGATGACAAACATGCGAACAAAAAGCAAAAGCAGGAGTAGTAGTTTATAAGTTGAAAATATGTATTTTAAATCTCTTTTACATGCTTATAGTCATAGTCCACCATCTAACTCCCAGTAACTCTATTTACCATACCAGATTTTGTTTATTGTACATATTAATACGTTAAAACACATGTATCCAAGTATGGCACGTAAGATCTCTTGTTATTGCTTTATATTACTATCACTAATGTAAGTACCCGTAAACACATTTCATATAATCCAATGTAATAATTTTTCCTTCAAATAGGTTTCATTGTTCGTTGAAATACCACATAGCCAAATGCCAACATTATTACTTACACTGCATTGCCCACTACACGTGCAACGCATGTGCATCCACTAGTAATGGAACAAATAAGTAACATAATTAGTAATAAAGATCAAACAATTTTCCTTTGACCTCAAATACTAATAAATAAGTAAATAACACTTCAAAATGGACAACAACATAAAGAATGTCCCTTCTTTGTGCACGAGAGAGATAGAAAGAGTTTAAAAATGGTGGAAGAAGGCGTGTACAATAATATTACATAAATAAGTTAAAATATCTGATATATTATTTTGACACAGACATAAGTAAGCAAGAATAAAAACACATTATTATTTATCGTCAACTTCGTCAAATATTGATTTGAATCAAAGAATTGAAGAAATAATAATGTTAATACATAAAGAGTTACAGAAAATTTGACCGATAAATAAGATGTCAAGAAGACAGTGAAGATGCTTTTATAATAATTATTATTATTTTGTTGAAGAAATTGTGACTCTATTATATCTCACTATATCATATATATGAACACCAATGGTGAGTGTTGATGTACACATAGAACAATCGGAAAACCAAAACCAAATTACATAACTTAATCATAATTATAACCTTGGTCCCTAAACTTATACAAGATAACAAATTAAGCCCTAATTAATTAAAACATTCTAACAAATAAAAAATAAGTGCTGTTTAAATAAATAAAATATATAAGTTGATTCAAGCTCACGTTCTTTTACAGAATGTTAGATTCAAGATCACATTCTTTTACAACTTGTACAGTATCACATACACTATTATGTTTCTATTAATGTGTACTCTTTTTTCAATATTTGCGCGCGTGAGGTTTTGCGTTTACCTTATGTTTATTTATTCAAATGAATACTTCCGCATCTCGTTGCTGGCTTCTTTTTTCCCAATATCATTTCAGGGGCGTGTAAATTCTATTTACGGTACTATTGCAAGGTATGACAACCCAGGTGAATCCTCAAACAAGATCACCTGTAAACAGGGGCGGACGCAGAAGATAAAAGTTAGGGGGGCACACTCGAACTTGCAAAGAAGTTGGGATAAATTTTTCAATCGAAAATTTACGTAAAAAAAATCATATTCCATGTAATTTTGCATTCGAAAATTTACATGGGATATGAGTTTTTCGGATGTAAAATTTCGAAAATTATTGATGTCATATTCCATATAAAGTTTCCTAACAAAATAATGAAAATTACATTGAGGTGTATCACAAAAATAGTAAATGTTAATGAAATAATTGATTTTTTTTTAAAAAAATGCGAGTTAGACGTTTTTCTTTAAGACTCACGTTTAACGTATTTTTAACTATTTTCGATATCTATTTGAACTATTCGATATACCCATAATGTAGTTATCGAAATAAGCTTTGAGATTACATAAACAATTTGTAGATTTGATTAGCGTACAATCGTCAGTGAATTTTTAAAATTAGCATGTTATTGAAATTCAAATTTATTGTAATTTTGCTCCTGTTTGGTAGAAATTAAAATCAAATTTGTAGTAAATTTTGATAAAAGTTAAAACAATTATGGATTCTATGAAATATATTATTAAAATTTATTGTTAACTTTGATTTCGATTAAAATTTAGATTTCAATCGATACCAAACATGAAGATAGGGCACGTGCCCCACTAAGCCCCACTGTAGGTCCGCCAGTGCCTGTAAACTTGTGCCACTTGCAACCAGCATTAACGTGAAGATAGGGGAAAAAGAAGAGCCTCCGATAATGTATGACCAAGTTCAAATAGTATATCATTGATGAAATAGGTCAAAAGGGTACATTAGATTCACTGGACAAAATAGGGCTGGACCCATAAACCGAAAACCGCCAAATCGTCCCAACCCAACTCGAATCGGGTCAGGTTGGGTAGGTTTAAAATAAATACGGTGCGGTTTGGATTTTAAATTAGTATGTTTTTATTTGGGCCGGGGTGGTTCGGGTTTAAACTATCATCAGCATGAAGGGAAAAAATAGGGAACAATACACAAAACATACATATAAGAATTACTTTTCAAAACTAACAAATTTGTCTAATTATTTCAAAAATCAGGTGGTAAATAGATTTATTAAATATTAAATTATAATATAATATATATTAATTATTTACACCACATCAACCCACTACACCACCTTCCCTCCATCTCTCAGACAACTCCGGCGCTGGTCTAGCGACTGCTCCGACGAATTTTTGGCGATCATTCCGACAGTCGCTCTGGTGACTGTTCCGCGCAACTTAAAAATTTTCAGAAAATTAAAAATTGAAAATCACACCCCCACCCCCATGGATCCATCTACCACCACCCCATCCCTGCCTCCATCTCCTTAAAAATTATCGGAAAAAAAAATTGTGTTCAGTATGACTATATGTGACTAATTGTGGCTAAGTTTGTATTCAATATGACTAACTGTAACCAAATTTGTGTCCAGCGTGATTGTCTATGACCGATTGAATCTTAACTGTGACTGTATCTGATCAAGTCACAATCGGTCACAATTAACACAAAATTGGTCATTCCTTAATGTTGGTATATAAAGAAAACCCATGAAAATAGCAACAGTAAACTTCCCAAACCCATCCAATGATTCAAATCCAAAACCAAGAACCCACTTAGGAACAACATCAAAAACATACAATTAACCCCAAAAGAAAACCCAAAAGCCCCAATATGAAACTCAATAGCTAGTCCAATCTCTTTTATGCAGACCTTTCAAAACTTATACCATCGTCTACCAATTAAAAACAGATCCATACAAACTCCCATGATACCCAGTAAAATAGGGATTATAGTCCCATTTCTCACAATGCCGAATCCGAATCCACTCACGTCCAACTCATCATACATAGATCACCATCACAACCCATCACCCATTGCCTCCAATCGCACCACACACAACGGACATACCATCCCACACAGATCTGAACATGTGTACTACAAACAAATCCACGCACACTTAACAACCCACCACCACCACCACCGCCACAACTCACACCATTGCAACCTACCGCCACCGCAACCCAAAATATCATGCTAAATATGCACCTAAAATACGACACAGTATTTAGTTCAGTAGTTTGAACAAGGGACTCCCACCCGCGCCTCAATCCATAACCACAACCACCACTTTCCCATCAAACCCGTTGGCGATTTAGAAAGTTTTCAGGCTTTGAGTCCATTGATTTGATTTGGAGAAAAATAAATTTAATCCACCAATCATAGACCTCACATTACTGAAGGCTTAATAATTAATTGAGAGGAAGCTTTCATTGCCGAAGTTGAAGAATTTATATTCGATTGACTGAGTCGACTCAGTCCAACTGGTTGGCGTTCATGCAAGAAAACATGGCTATGGAAAAGAAGAATCACCATCGAGCGCTAATACTGCTTTTAACAGTGGTGCTCGCTACGCAGACTACTAGATGCACGAAAATGAGGATTGACGACAAATGTTTCCATCTACCTCACCTTCTTGGCACCACCATGGAGGCGGAGAACAAGGTGGAGATTGGAATCCTTCAGGATGTTATAGTTGATGATGGGTGTGGCTTCAAGGTGGCCGGAGTTGATTATGTCGTCGATCCGTCGGAGTTGG